>JAQZBX010059843.1:0-17428 GCA_029593785.1 Cabassous unicinctus
AAATAAAACATCTAGGGAAGAGGGAGAAGTAGTGTTGATGAATTCCTTTTATATAATAGAAGGAGCCAGAAAATAGCTAAGAGTGCTATACTTTTGGTATTTGGAGTAAGGCTGGCTCTTAGATTTTTCTTTTATCTTAGACACCAAAGAACAAATAAGTGTAAAAGCAGGACTGACTGCACCAACTCCCACTACAGTTTTCTGTCTTTAAACACTTTTTAAAAGTTCACTATAAATTGCCTGCCAATGGCATTTGCAGCTGGGTAGAGTGATGGGAAGAGGGTTTCTGTTGCCAAGTTTCCTTTGAGCGGTGTCTGCAGCAGCCCTTTCAATGCCCTAACTCTTTGTGGTTACACCCAGTGCAGCATGGATCGTCCCCAGGAACTGCACATTCCTTCCTTTCGGCAGATGCACAGTGGCAGCCAAGGAAAACAAAAGCTATGGCTTGATGGGAAGAAAGAGACAATTGCCAACTGGAAGATGGCAATGGAAAGACATGCTTTTTCAAAAGAAATAGATCTAACTTGTCAGGAAGGTATGCACCTGTATGAAAATTCACGAAGCAGAGTGTAAAAATATGGGGGAGACCATTAAGCTGATAACAGAAGGAAAGAAAAACAACTGATATCTTTGTGGAAGAAAACTTTGCACTAAATGCCTAAAGACGGGAGCTGGGTGGTGTTTTCTAAGTACAGACAAGACCACTGACACAAAAACAGGACCCAGAAGTGATGGGGGTAGGACTGGATCTTTAGACAGCTGCTGAAAGTTTCTTTCTGCTCAAAGCATAAATGATGATAAATTCTCGACTTGCTTTACTGATAGTTTCATCTCTCAGATGGTTGAGAAAGCAGTAAGGGGAACTGCGACTCAACTTAAGAACTTCAGGGAAGAACTAGATGGTGATGCGTAAGTGACGGGAAACTTGTAAAGAGTACTACCCTGAATTTTGGAGATTAAGTGTGAGGAGTGGGAATTATGGGCTGACTCAGAAATATACCCTGGCCTTCTGGAAAACAAATTACAAAGAAACCAGACAGAAATAGTTCAAATTTTTTAAAGGAATTTAGCTCAGGGGAAGGGCAGTTCTAAAAAAAAGGGGGGGGGGGGTGAGAAATTGTAACTATGCAATTATAACTTCCAGTATAAGATATTTTTTTTAAAAAATTTGTGCTTTAAAAAGCAAAAAGTATTCATTTATTGGATAATGGAATCCCCAGTCATTGCAAATATTAAACAATTCAACACGGTTGTCTCTGAGTAATAGAACCAAGGGGATTCCTATATTATATGGGAATTTGGACTAGATTTTTGTTGTTGTTGTTCTTTTGTATTGCTTTAATTCTGACAAAAACCATACGTTGTAGGTAAAAATATCTGTTTTGTCAGTGAGAAAACAGCCTCAAAGAGGTAAAGTAATTTGCTCAAGGTCAAAACAGCTCATAAGTGGGAGCTTCTGTATGTGAACTCAAGCAGGTCACATTCCTCAGCCTGAGTTCTCTGCACTCTGTTTTAGCAGTGCTCACCTATAAATGAAGAAACCTGGACACTAGCTCATTTGTCTGGTGCCAGGTGCAGATGAAATGTAGCACCATTTGAGTCCATTGCAGGTCACTTAGCTTGGGAAGAGCTAGCCCTTCAGTCATGGTCAGGGAGCTGTTACAAGAGGAGCTTCTCTTACACTGAAGAGCAAGAGCCCTGGTCTGGCTGCCAGCCAGCCGACAGCTTTATGTGTGCGTGTATCTTTTAGCCGACATCAATGATTTATTCCCAATTCTTATCAGTTGGTGTAGTCGTACTATCAAGCTGGTGGTACGGTCGTTACATAACATAGAGGGCAGAGTCTTTGAAATGTGACAAACTTTGACTCAAGTTTCGATTCAGCCACTTTTAGCTGTGGTATTAACCTTGGACAACTTACATAATTTTTCTGAGTCCCTTTCCTCATCTGTAAAGTGGGTATTATACCAATCCAGAGGGGTTTAAATTTATTTTTTAATTTTTTAATTTTTTTTTTTAAATTTGAGAAGTTGTGAGTTAATGAAACAATCATGCATACCATACAGAATTCCCATACATCACCCCACCAACAATACCTTTTGTTGTTGTGACACAATTATTACAAATGCAGATCAGGGTTGAAACATTTTTTGTGTGTCTTGATTCCTTAGTGATCTGAAGAAGTCTATAGATTGCTTCTCCTAAAAATGATTTTAAATGGATAAAATAAAGTACAGAGGATAACAAAGAAAATCAATTAGATTGAAAGACAGGTATCAGAATTTAAAATGTGGAATATACTAATGTACATACATCTTCAATAAAGCATTAAATAATAAGATCTAGCAATGGGTCTAATAACTTTAATTTTGAGTAGCAATGACTGTAAATGATATTTCTGTAGCAAATTTTATGTGATGTGACAATACCTCCATCATAGGTGCTGTTAATACTACCGGGGTTTGTTACTTAAATTCATAATTTAAGGAATTGCTACAGTTCACTTAGATGTTAGTGAAAATGAAGTTGCAATTTTTTTCTCCATCCAACCTCTTGCGTCCCCTGAATTCTGTCCAGGGCATGCCTGCTTTCTATCCAAGGAACCCTGAGGTTCTGTGGAACTTATTGCATATGAAGGTTCACAGATCTCCACTTCCTAAGGATTAAAGCCAAAATATTTGGGCATAGCGTAGTCGGCCACACTGTTTCAGGGATAGGGTTCTGGAACCAGGTTGCCTGGGTTCAAATCCCAATTCAACCACCTACCAGCTTTGTGATTTAGGGCAAATTAAAATCTCAAAGCCTCAGTTTCCACATCTGTAATACTGAGATAAGAACAGTGTGTATCACATTAGGTTCATCCGAGATTTCAGTAAAATAATTCTTTTAGATTAAACTCAGCTATTACTAATGCCTAGTTTTATTTCTCACTTTAGCCACCCTCACTCCCCAACCATACCAGGCAAGCACACACAAGTGTTTCACACTTTCTGCCCTTACTTTGTCACTGCTGCCCGAAGAATCCATCCTAAATCTCTTGAAACCTTCCCCCTTCCCTGGTCCTGTACTTTAAGAACCCGTCATTCCAGCCTAGCAATACTCCTGTGAAGCCACTTTACCTCAGCCAGAGCAAGCCGAGCGAGTCCCTCCTTCCGCCCTACAGCACTCTATTCAACCAGCCACGCTCAATCCGTACTGACCCTGGCGCAGTAAGGCACAGTGCCCTTATGTGTGTTTATCAGAGCAAACGTGGCCCCTAAGTACTTCGTGACTTGTTCATCCCAACAAACCTACGTTTTACAAGAATAAGGATCATGGTTTGATGATGAAGCCCCTGCAACAAGCCCAAAGCCAACTGGGCAGTGCAGTTCTGATGAACAAGTGAATGAATGAATGAATGAATGGGGGGTAGGGCATGGTGTGGATGGACAAATGAATACGTGCTAGAATACTGGGTTTTGTATTTCAAGTATTCATATGAGACAGGTAAAACTAGCATGCTAACTGAAAATAAAACAAAAGCTTCTCACATGATTCACCTCTAGCAGTTGTCCTTGCCCTGTGTGCCTCATGACTTGCCATATAGTTATACATTTTCTTGACATGTTAGAACGATTTATAACTTTCTGGGTTGCTGTGGAAATCAAATGAGGGGATGCATAATGTGCTACTTTAGGAAGTGTAAAGAGCTATCTATATGTAAATAATTAAACTGTGCAATTTGAAAGACGATGTCTCCAAAAATCTCCATCTTTCGTCCACACTGCCTTTCTGCTCAGTGTTTTTCAGCCCTTTTTGGCATCAGAAAGAACCCAACCTTGACTTTGAGAGGACAATGGTCATTGGTTACTCAGAAAAGTGGGGTGAGGAGTAAGTTTGACTATTTCCTTCTTACTGACCCAGAGGTAAGTTTGTGAGTCTAGCTTTGGATACAGGCTCCTTGTAATCAAATCTCGAATGAGGTTTAAGTCCTGAGCAAATTACTCCATGTCTCAAAGCCAAGACTGCAGGCTCTTTCCACTTCCTCACCTCCTGTCCCTCTCTAAGGAAGCTTTAGCCTCCTCGACCACTGTGTCTCAGGGTCACTCTGTTGTTATCTTATTCAACTTCTCAGCATCAACTGATACTTCCTGAAATACTTCTTCTCGTGGCTTCCTGCAGCTCCACTTTCCCCTAATTTTCTGTCTACTTTATGGGTCACTCCTTTCAATGACCTCTGCTGGATCGTCTCTCTCTACCGAAACTTTAAATCTTGGAGTGACTTAGAACTCAGGCCTAACTCTCTTTTCTTTCTTTCTTTTTCTTATATCTTGTGCCTAGGATATCTCATTCAGTGCCAAGACTTTAGATACCACCGAAAATTTGAAAAGCTAATCAATTAAAAATCTAATAACTCAGGGAGCGGGCGTAGCTCAGTGGTTGAGCACCTGTTTCCCATGTACGAGTCCCTCGTTCAATCTCCAGTAGATCCTCAAAAAATTTTTAAAAAATTAAAAAAGCTAATAACTCCCAAATTTATGTGTCCAGCCCTGACTACTCCCCTGAGGGTTAGACTTAAATATGCGATGTAGGGTCTTTATTGGATGTCTACAAGGCATGTAAAACAAAACTCTTCATTTTCCTCAATCCAATCCCCACCCCAAATTCCCCCCCACATCCCCACAAATCCCCATCTCAATTATGACACACTCTAACTGCCCAGGCTAAAAAACTATGACTCATCCTTGGTTTCTCTCCCACCAACTTTACCCACATCCACCCTAACACCTAACAGCTCGACCTCCCAAACTTATTCTGAACCTGTCCTGAGTCTTGAATCATTTCCACTCTTACCACTCAAGTCTAAACCACCATCCTCCTCCTCCTGGATTATTCACTGGTGCTGTAACTTGTCTCTGTACTTACAGGCTTGGACCCCTACAGCTCGTTCTCCACAGTGAAATTATAATAAAAAATGAGACAATGTCGCTCTCCTGTTCTGAACCTCAGAGTATAATCTAACCCCCTTCCCATTACCTACACGGTCATATATATGGCTGCTGACACCTAACCCTGATCTCATCCCACAACCCAATACTCTCCCCTTGCTCACTAGGGCCCAGCTTAATTGGCATTCTTGTTTCTCTGAGTTTATTTACAATTCCAGAGTCTCTCACTCCTTGTTCCCTTTTTCTAGAATGTCCTCCCAGGTGTTTGTATGTCTTTTTCCTATCACTTAGGCCTTACCTTAAAAATCACCACCTCCAAGAGACCTCCCCTGATTATTTCATTTAATGTCAGTATTTATTGTACTATGCTATTTTCTTTTCTTTATGGCACTGATTACTACCTGAAAGGATTTTATCTTCTTGTTTGTTAAATGTTTGCTTGGCTAGACTTTAAGCTCCTTGAGGCCAGTGTCCCATTCAACACTGTATTCCTAGGCCTAGAATAGTACCTCACAGATAGTGGATGCTCGGGCATATTTGTCAAATGAATAAATGAATTTTGTTAAGGTATAGGAGTCATTATGAGGATTAAATGAGATGATGTATGTAAATTGCTTACCATGTTGTCTGGCACATAGTAAGTAAACTCATCATTTTATGATTAGTTTTTTTTCTGCCAAGGAACTCCACAGAAAATGTGGACTCACAGATACAACCTAGAGGGTAAGCAACTTTCAGAGTAAAATTTTTAAAATCATGTTGGAAATGGAGGCAAGAAGCAGCAAAACAAGGATGACAAGATATGGAGTTCCAAAGCACTGATCCAGGAGATGAATTCTAGGGTAAAAGAATGCCTAAAGCAAGGTACATGGGGACAGCTTGAGGAGGCTGGTCTACTGGACCATCCTCAAATCGGCCAACTTCCCGATTTTCCTGACAATCCATCCTCCAGCTCCCATCATTTTCTAAATAAACACAAATTAATGATTAATCCAATTACCCAGCTGTGGCTCCAGGAGAGACCTTACCTTGCACACAGAGCATATCTCTGATGTTGGGAAGGGGTTGGGGGAGGATGGAGATGCAGAGGAAGAAGCACCTGCCTTTGAGAAGGACACCATCAAACCCGGCCAGTCCACTCTTGGTTTGCTTTTCAAATGTGCTTTGCAGTATGGCTTGCACTGACCCGGCCATATATATTACTGAGCGTGCAACAGTGGGCACTGTGACACTTGTTACCAGGTTTTCCTGAACCATCTTTGAAAACGGCACGGAGAGACATCGGAGTTAGTGACCAGCAGCCTGGGAGGATGACTGTTTCCTCAAACAAAGGCCCATTCAAGGAAAAAAAAACAAAACTGGGAGCTGAGAGGTGTATTAGTTCCCTAGGGTTCCTAGGTAACAAATTACCACAAGTTTAAAACAATAGAAATTTATTCTCGCACAGTTCTGGAAGCTAGCGGTCCAAAATCCAGCAAGGCTGCTCTCCCTCCAGGGGCTCTAAGGGAGAGATGGCTCTTTGCCTCTCCCAGCTCCCGGAGGCCGCCAGCTTCCTGGGCTTGCAGCTCCTTCACGTGGGCGCACCCTCTGAGCGTCTGTATCTTCTCTTCTGCCTCTCAAATCTCTCCTATATCTCTTTTAAGAACACTTGCCATTGGATTTAGGGCCCACCCAGATAATCTCTTCATCTCAAAATCCTTAACTCAATTACATCCACAAAGACACATTTTCCAAATAAGATAACATTCGAGGTTCTGGGAATTAGGATGTGGACTTATCTTTTGGGGCCATCATTCAATTCCCACAGAAGGGAAGATTTGTTTTTTCCTATCAATTGCCCTGAAACAGGCCCCAGGGAGCCATGAAAGGGAGAGCTGGTGTTAGCATAATTTGAAGGAGAGCAAAGAGTGGGAGCCATCCGCTGTGCTTCAGGAAAATAGCTAAGATGCGTTTTTAAAAAATCCCTGTATTGCAACTCAGGACACATGAAAGTCCAGTAGCACATCCCTAAGAGTGTTAAGAACGCAACCTCTCCGGCTGAAAGCGTTCACATAGGCATTCTGCCCACTCGAGAAGCCCGCTCGAGACTGGGTTAGATTGTGTGCAGTTTCAGCATGCTTCAGTGTGCAGTGTTAAGGCGCGGGAAGGTTTAGGTCAGGTGATATCTGAACCCTGGAAACCTGAAAATATTGTAGCAACACAGTGCCCCCGAAAGTTAAGGTTATGCTAATACAATGGACTCGAAGGAAATGCTGCTCCAAAGCTACAATCACGCGGGCCGGATAAGAAAAACTATGTAGTGAAACGCGCAGAGAAGTCAGGCAGGTGGAGCCAGAATCTGGCTCTGCTGAGTGGCTTGGAAATGATACTGGACTAGTTCAGTGCCTGGCACATAGTCGGGGTGCAGTAAATGTCTGCTGAATGGAAGAACCACTGTGAACTTCAGTGACTCCATCTAAAAATGGGGACAAGAATTACATCTACCATGAAGGGTTATCTTGAATGTAAAGGAAGTGTATATAAACGAAATGCCCCCCAAAATCCATGCTTAGGAAATTGTAACTGTTATCATTTCCTTCTCCCTGTTAGCAACGCGCTCCTTGAGATTCATCCTCCCACTAGTCAGTGGCCGTCCCTAGGGATTTCCACGGCAGCTGCACTGTCTTGTTATTTGGATTCTTTCATCTCTTCTTAAGGATTACTGAGGATATGAGAGTGGAAGAGCATGTGTGACAGACTGTACCCCTGCCCTGCAGGCTCTCCTGGAGATTTTGCGCTATCTCTTTGGTATTTATTTTAGCATAGTCTGTGTTCATATGTAATCTGACCATAGCTAGTTACGTAAAGGATTAACTTCTGTTGATAAGTATAACTAGATATACAGGAAATTGATTCTACATACCTCTTTATAAACTACAAATACCTTCTAAATACCATTTCATTTGATGCTGCTCTTGGGTCTTTCCAAGGTGGAAAATTTTAGAGAATCCAGATATTTGGGTGGGAACTCCAATGTGATGGTGATCTGGTCGCACATCTGTCACCCTTCTGAGCTTCCGTGTGGATCCAGTGAATCTGGCTGGATGGGAGGATGCTCTTTCCCTCTCCCGACTCCATCCTTCCTGAAGCTGGGAGCTTGGAAAGGAAGCGGCCAGAAGTTCAGGTCCACTCAATTCGGTCAATACATAAAGAAGGCCTACCGCGTGCTAGGCACTGCACATACAAAGAAGATGAGACGAAGTCCTGGTCTCCAAGAACCTCGCTTTTCAGTGGGCAAAACAGAGACATAAGCAGATAATTTCACTGCAATGCCATACATTTCAGAACACAGGTGCTGCTTGAGTCCTTTGGGGACTTAGTAGAAGGCAGTTGGCCCGGTGTAAACAGGGGAAGGAAAAAAACCAGGCAGTGGGGAAGACTTTGGTGCATTCCATCTTAACACTATCAGTGACTGGAGCGTCTTAGACCAGGGAGTGTTTTGTGGACTTAGAAAGAGGGGCCCAGATGGTGTGGCTAGACTCAGGCCGTTGGACAGAAGTGCTCGTTTGCCGCTCTCTGCTGTTTTTCTGGTTAGACTCCTAACTGCTCCTTGGCTCCAGTTTCCTCAGTTCTAACTATACTGCCTCACTACCAGTAGCCTAACCTTCTCATGTGACATCTGGTGGTGCCTCTTGCCTGCATAAGACATTCCAGTGAATATCTACTGTGGGTATCAAAGGGTATATTGAAGAAGAAAGTTCATGCTCCCACGAATTTCTGTCCAGAACCTGGTCCTTTTTCACTTTTCCAACTTCATCTCTGCCCACTTGTGCCTTCCATTACACGGTCAGTCTTTGCAGCATGGCACCAGTCTCTCCCTTCTTGGCCTTTGCACATGCTTCCCCATCCGCTCTACATTCTAATGAAGACCCAGCTGAGGCCACGCTTCATCTGAGACACCGTGGATGACAGTGCTCCCCAACCTTCCCCACCCCTACCTGAGCAAGGTTTTCACTCTGGTTTAAACATCCCTCTTCCGTCTTGTTTTCTGTTGGCCCGAGGACACGCGATTCCTGATTAGCAGGGCTCTGCCTTGTTCAGTGCCTGTATGACCAGTGACCAGCTGGGCTGCTACCTCGCCTGGGCTTGTCCTTCCGGATCTGCTTTCCACCCTCTGCCAGCTCTGTTCCTTGGGAGGCTGGCTCAGGCTCCCTTGTTTTTGGCTTCCAGCCATGTAGGCCTGTGAGAGGCCCTGCAGGATCCTGGGAGGTCAGGAGAGAATCAGGCCAGGGAACAAGCCAGGTTGCTGTGAGTCGGCTGCGTCCCTCCCTCCAAGGCCACAGCTCCTCTTAGGAGGCCCTGTCCTTTCGGGTCCTAGTGTCCTCTTCTGACTGTTGCCCCCTCAGGCCTCGGGTGCCTGTGACCCCCACTGTTACTAAGATCCAGGGTTTTGCACTGCCCTTGCTAATTTCCTTACCCCAGCCCACACTTGGCAAATTGCCCCTTTATTAAACTCTATGCAAATTATCTCTTTTAAGTGTGCTGTTTTCCGACATACCAGCATGGAGAAATAACTTAATAGACATTTTGGATGGAAGGAAGGGAGGGAGGAAGGAAGGGAGGGAGGTAGGGAGGGAGGGAAGGAAAAAACAACAACAACAGAAGAAGAGCATCTCTTAGTAAGGTATTTCCCAAGCTGACTTCACTTTTTACATTTGTAATAGTTTCCCATGTATAATTGGTACTTTCACTCTTCTTTACCATCCCAAGCAGTATAATTTGTGAAAACTGCACCAAGCGGATGTTGTGAGCTATGACTTCTTAGAAGAAGGGGAAGGCCTGAGTCTGGAGACATAACTTTAAGGAAGAACTTCAAATGGCCTGGCCTGACAGGAGATATAAATGGTGCTGCCATGGAGGTGACCACAAGGGAACTTCTGAGAAAAGGCAAAGAGCCAGGCCTGGAGGGGGAAGGAGAGAAGACGGTTCATGCAACACAAGAAAGGGTTCATGGTACCAAAAGACTCCAGTGTTCCAGCTTCAGTGAAGCTGGTGTGGAATTAATCAACCACAGACCAAAATAAATTAAAATAGTTGCCATTGTTCCTGCTCAACTTTTCCCAAAATGATGACTGTTTCTGATATAGCTGAGTGAAAAGAACTTGATTTGCAACTCCAGAGTCTCCCACCATGTGAAACCCCTGAGCCCCTCAGCTCAGACAGCCAGCCTTGCAGGACACTGTCCTGGAAGACGTTTTTGGAGAAAGAACTCGTGTTAAGCCTTTTCATTCTCTTTACCACTAAGACTACAGCAATCACTTCAACACCATTTTCTTCCATTTCAAAGGCCAAGTGCTAACGAGCTTACAACTCAACATATCATTCCAATTCGGGGAAAAAAACAACCAAAAACCTCCTCATTCATGACTTTTATACATAAAAGGGTGACTGATACTGTTAAGTATGAACAGTAAAATATGTTCCATTAAAACAGCAAAAACACATTCCCACATTTTGTTAACCACAACTGAATGATTTATCATTGCTGACTTCAAACAGCAAAAGATTTCCAAATTTATCACAAAGGTGAATTTTGAACCAAAAAAAAGGCCTTAAACTCACGTGCAGATAATAATAGCAAAAGGCCCAAAGCCCAGGCTCCACGTGGCATTTGGAATTCCAGCCCAGGGAGCAGCGTGGACACCTACTTGCCTTGACGAGAAAGCAGCTGAAGGGAACTTCCTCTGAACAGTAATTGCATGTTTGGTAAAAGCTATCAAAAGCTGCACACAGTTGCATTTTACAAAAAGCTAGAGGCGTGTTCACACTTCTTGGCAGGTGCCTAAGCCTGTGGCTCTAACTACTTGGGGATAAGAGCCACAAAGGTGGCTCAGGTGTCTTGAAAAGTCTCTATTAGGTGAATTTAAACACTCCCTCCACATCTGTACGGCTTGGCAACAAGCTGCAAATGTGTTTCTATCATCTGACTCCTTCAAGTGCTGCTATCTTCCCGTTGCCACGAGGAATCCCACAGTCAAACGTGGCATGGAGTGCAATCTACTGAACATCTGCACTCTTCCAGTCCTGCCTTTGACTTAGGTGACAGTGTTTGTCACTTCACTGGTATGGAAATATACAAACCAGGCTTAATTTGTGACCTGGAAAAATTCAACAGGGAAACCAAAAGAAATCAAGAACATACACAGTATCAAAAGTGTTTGTGGGACTTTGCCTAAAAGTGGAGGGAAACCAGGCTTGCATTAAGATATTGCTTTAGCTGGAAAACACTACTCTGTAACATTAATGCCTGTGCTAATTATTATAATAACCCTGAGTTTACACCAGTAACAAATCAATTGTAATGAGTCGAACAAAAGAATCTAGGTGCAATTCTTCCCTATAAATATGCTCCTGTCTGCAAAGTCAAAACACAGTGCCAAGACACTGCCAGTGTCAATGAATAACACATTTGAAAACTGGTATGTCCTTTTAATCTCTTAATTGGTTGTGTATGTAGGAAATTAGGTGAAAAGCTGAGTATCTGTCCCCCTCGATTTTTGAAGGATAGTTATACTTAACAACCATTGTAAATTGTGAGTATTTTGTAAAAAGTCTGAGTCTAATTATGTAGAGGTTATGAGTTTTGAGTGCCACGCAAGGTGCCTGGATTTGAATCATGGAATGTAAGCAAAAGGACTTTTTTTTTTGCTTTAGTGTGGTTCATGTAGTTGACTTTTAATAAGTATAACTGATTGTCATAAAAGTTCATCAATCCCCATCTTAAAAATTATTTCAAAACTGATATATTTAAGCACAAAAGTTTTCATTCTAGAGCAACTCTGCAAACTTAGATATAGTTGGCTTTAAAAGTTGTCTGAGTTGAAGATTAAATTGTTCGAACTGCTTTCACATGCATTACCCTGTTTTGGCTTCATAACCCAAGAAGTAGGCAGAAAAGTAATAGCCTGTTAGAGAGGTTCGGAAAGGTTTCATGATTTCCTGAAGGTCACAACACTAATTAGTAGTAGAACTGTTTCTGGAACCCAGAGCTCCATGCGCACATTTTCTCCTGGTGGGTTATTTATTGGTCAGGTCATTGGCAGTACTTCATGGTGAGTGCTGAGAGAACCCGAGGAAAAAGTGCTCTATATTTAGGTTGTTGGCACGTGTGCTATCTATATAACGAACAGAATTGCTTCTGTTCAGTGAACAGAATAACTAGTGGATAATAGAAGAGGAAAAAGCCACATAAGGTTGGGGACCATTGAGTATAAGCATCTACTGTGCACATGTGAGAGTGTGTGCGTGTGAGAGAGACAAAGAGAGGGTCTTAAGAGATTGCGTAATAATGTATTCCAGCCCATAATTTGACGTGGTGCTATATGTCCCACCATATACTGTGAAGCATGCAGATGCCATGGGTCAATCAAAGTCAGGATGGCTGAACTGGGCGATAAAGTATAGGATTAAAATATTATGCCTAACACTGTATAATGCATCATGGGAAAATCTTTATAAATATAAATTAGCTTTGATTTGTTGAGGATAAAATCTTCCTTTTTGTTATTTATGAAGCTTCATTTTGAAGACTGCCTTCACTGACTAACAAGCAAATCAGAACTTGTCATGTGCAAATCTTGTGAAGATTGCAAGGCCAGTATATAATTAGCCTCAAAAGAGTGTGACCAGATTGGGTAAAAAATAAAAAACACTATGAAAAGGAAACAAGAAGTCCAAAAGGAGGTCAGGGTGTGGTCAAACCATGGGAAAACTTTCCTGCATGGTTATGTTCAAAGTCTGTCGAAAAAAGTGAAACGAAGCAAATATCACTATTCTGCTATTCAAAGGGCTGCTATTGTTCATAGATCAAAGACTCTGTTAATGAAGAGTTTAGACATCTCTGAGCATGAAAAAAAAACCCTCAAATTGGAAACAACCAAAAGAGAGCTGGAGGGTTGAGGTGAAGGAAGGGCTTATAACAGTGACTTGCTCCATAGCAGGTGCTCAATGAATACTCGCTGAATGGCTCAGGCCACGGAGCTCAGGTCCCCTTCGATCCTAGTGTCAGCCCCACCCTTCAGCAGTGACCTCTCTCTCTCTCTCTCTCTCTCTCTGCCAGTTTCTTTCTGCTCCACAAATCAGAAGCAAGATTCCTGGGTTATACTTAACCCCTTGGCTAATCATATATGTAATGCTCTGAAGACATTTTCACATTTCCTGTAAAGCACGCACCACCCTTTCTCACCACCGAGTCTGGCTTGTGAGGTCAGAGAGTTCTCACAGATGACATGTGGAGAGAATTCCCAACTAATCGTTGTCACATCAACCCTCTTCAATCTCAGTCTCCAGAGGTGGGATCCTGGTTTCCACAGGGACCATTACAGAAGGTCTGTCAAGACTTTAGTTACTGAATCCTGTTGAGCTCATCCCCCATCAGGGTGGGGTGCAAACAGACCCAGGGTGTGAAGGTTGCCAGGGGGAAAACCCAGGAAGTGGTCAGATGACTCAGTGGTGACACTCTGTTGAGTCAGGCCTGAAAATTGATACTGTGATGTTTCAATGCATAATGGAATGGTAGACATTGAGCGTCTCAAAAGAGTTTTTCCATGCCCATTGTCCACAAGGTACTTACTAGGTCCTGGGACTACTTCCTTCTCATTTCTATCTTTTTATTGTTTGGCTGTGGAAAGCGGACCCAGAGTCACTGGACACGTCAGCGAGGGTCTACGAGCAGTGAGCTGCACTGTGGAAGGGGGTGACCCTCATCATCTATAAACGTGTAATGAATGCAATGTATTCATTGAGCACCTACAATGTACCAGGAGTCCTGCTACTTGTTAGTTCACATTGAAGCAATCTGCAATCTATAGTCTTTGGAAAACTCTTTTTGGTTATTATCATGTACCCTCCCTAATTAAGTGGTTATCAGTTCTTTGAGGAGCATCATGGAACAAACATCTTAGTCCTGTCACTTGAGCTAAGTCGGTGTCAGTGTGTAACTCATAAAGAGGACAGCTGATGGAGAAAAAGCAGGATGTCTCTACTGATAGAGTATAGTGAGGGTCTCCCAGATTTGAACAAGCAGTAAGGAAAGAACCAACGGAGTACAGGTGGTGTGAATCAAATACTTATGATACCTTCCCGCATCTAAAATATAAATTGCTGAAATAGAATAGCTTTCCCATGGAGCCAATTTTCCCAGCACCTATGCTATTTCTTGGTGTGGATGTAGTAGACCTCTTTGTGGTCTTGGCAGGCAGGAAATCCTTCTGGACACTAAAATGCTTTTTAAAACTTTCTACTTTGGTAAAATTATTGTTGAAATGAGGATATACCAGCCCAGAAATTAGAAGACCTAAACTCTATGGGTTCCAGGAATTGTCCCCAAAAACAACTATTCCAGGAGAGATTGCTCAGGAAGTGTGGCAGGCAGAATAGCGGCCCCCGAAGATGTCCCCATCTAGAGCCTGGGGACATGTGAAGTTAAATGGAAAAGCGGGCTTTGCAGATGTGCTAAGGGTCTCAAGACAAGCAGGTTACCTTGGAGCGTCCAGGTGGGCCCAGAGCAGCCCAATGTGCCTTCTAAGAGCGAGGCAGGAGGGCCCGAGTCACAGAGAGGAGAGGTGGCGGGGGCAGTAAGGCTGCCATGCTGGGCTCTGAAGATGGAGGAAGGCGCCAGCAGCCAGGAAATGCAGGAGGCCTCTAGCAGCTGGAAAAAGGCAAGGAAGTGGATCCTGCCCTGGAACCTCCAGAAGGAAAGCCGCTCTGCCGGTGCCTTGACTTCAGCCCTGTAAGGCTCATTTCAAACTTCTGACCTCCAGAACTGTAAAAGAATAAATCTGTGGCGCTTTGTTACAGCAGCCATAGAAACTAACACAATATGTGCCACAGCAGAAAGGAATTCAGGTTGAAGAAGTGATATCCTTTGTTTTCATTCATTTACCAAATATTTACATGGTGACTACCACATGTTTATTAATACTCTGGGAATTGGGGAGATAAGTGTACACTAATATCTGACAGAGGCACTAACAGTCTCCCAGGCTTCCAGACTAAGAGGAGGCGGGATTATGTTCACTTTACAGATGAGAAAACTTACGGGTTTATCCAATGTGCAATTATCCACGTGTGGGGAAAAAAAACAACTAGTTAACTATTTTTTCACTTTTTAATAAGTGAAGTTGGTGTCCCACTGTGACTCACTGCATTTTTATATCTTCAATGAGATGAACTGGAATCATAACTGTGGTGCTTTGCTAGCCAAGTTTCTATGTTGCCCCTGCTTTCTACAAAAACTCGGGTCAGAGAAATAAATCAAGAATCTTTCAGGTTGAGTGCTTCTTCATTTCATTTACATGAAGCTACCTATGTTCACAACCTCAAGGTATGCAAAAGATAACAACAGCTATTGATGGATTTAAATGCAAATAAATCTTGAGAAGTCATGGGTTTTGCTACAGTGGAGTTTGAGACAGATGACACTTTACAGTCCGAGAGAATATTCATGTCCTTCACACACACACACACACGATGTTACAATGGGATGGAGAGTCTCTCTCTGCTCAGTCAGGCAGGAAGGATTTACCATGACACTCATGAAGCTTGAGCTTCAGGCCCCTCCCTTAACACAGCTTCCATCCAGGTTCAGACAGAGGCTCTAGACAGGTGTTCACATGGCCATGAGATTTTGCAAAATTTGAAAAGCTAAAATGTTATCTGCTGTCTCATTCCACACTAACTTTGTCCTCTACTCTCCTCCGCTCAGCTGGTATGACTGTGGTCATAGGCATTCCTCGGATCTGGCTAAGGAGAGGTTAGGTCGGGGAGGCACTTTTTAGGTCAGTAGGATATATTTACATGTACTACAGGCACCTTCATGTATAGGTGGGATATGGCTAGCCATTGCTACGCAGTGTTATTTTCCAGGCTTCCTTCTTGCTATTGTGCTGACTCTCCTGATGTGACACGAGAAGGGACAGAGGTTCTACATGACATGAACATGTCACATGACACCCAATACTGCAAATGTGGGTAGCAGAGGACAGCTGAGGTTTGAAATGTGTGGAAGCAGAAGGTAGTCTATGGAAAATTCTTCTGTAACTTGTAAATTTATAAGTAGGGAATTGAGCTCTCCTTGATGCTTAGTCATAATGAAAGAGCTCTCCTATCAGGAATAAAATGTATAATTCTGTGTATATAATTATAAATGCACTACTTTTTTCTTTTTTTCTTTTTCATGTGAAGTGCATGGGATAAAATTTGTCAGATTTTCTGTATGGCACAAACCTGTAATAACACTACCCAAAGTGAGCGTGTCTGTACATAAAGTTGCAAATGTTTGTTCATTTCAACTATCAGTTAGAAAAAATTCAATCAACTATGCTAAATAAATGAGTTATCTTTTTAAAAGGCAATCAAAAAGTATGGGGGGGAAGCAGATGTGGCTCAAGTGATTGGGCTCTCACCTACCACATGGGAGGTCTGTGGTTTGGTTCCTGGTGCCTCCTAAAGAAGACAATGAGTTGGCACGATGGGAAGACACGGTGAGCTGATGCAACAAGATGACACAACATGAGACACAAGAGGAAAAACATAATGAGAGACACAACAAAGCAGGGAACGGAGGTGGCTTAAGCGATTAGGCTTCTCCCTCCCACATCAGAGGTCCCAGAATCAGTTCCCGGTACCTTCTACAGAAACAAAGAAGATGAACAGATAGAGCAAATGCAAACAACGAGGGGATGGGGAGAGATAAAAAATAAGTCTTTTAAAAAAAAAAAAAAGTATGTGGGCTTGTTAAATATATGTCCCAGAGACTTAAATCTTTGGTCTGTTCATGTGCCAGTTGAGCCCTGAATCTCAGCAGAGTTGCAACACCTACTCTCCAGTTCATTGGATTCACCCAGGACAACTAACAAGGAGATGATGATGGACAACGACCATCCTGAGAACAGAGAGTGTCTGCAACAGCAAGCAAGATAGCTCCATCCATCTGCCCAATGGGATCTAAGACCCCTCTCAATTAGAAACAGAGTGGGCATCACCATCCCCAAATCCTCAAGATTAGGGAATGAACAATGGACTAAAGTAGAGTTATTATTATTTTATTATAGACTTATTATTATTCTAGAAATAATAGAACTTTTATCATTGATATAAAGGCAGTGGCCACCAGAGGTTCTGGGGCGAGGGAGAGGGAAGAATAGGTGTAGTATGGGGGAATTTTCAGGACATTGGAATTGTTCTGCATGTCATTGCAATGAAAAATACAGGCCATTATATATTTTATTATAACCTATAAAATTGTGCAGGATAGTGTAAACCATAATGTAAACTATAGTCCAAAATTAGTAGCAATGTTTCAATGCACAAATTTAACAAATGTACCACACTAATGAGGGATGTTGTTAATGTGGGAAAGTGGGGGGGGGGCATATGGGAATCCCCTATTTTTTTTTTTTTTAAGATTTATTTTATTTATTTCTCCTCCCCTTGTTCTTTGTGTTCAATGTCTGCTCTGT
>JAQZBX010059844.1:0-17435 GCA_029593785.1 Cabassous unicinctus
AGAAGTGTTCTACATGATCTTGCAATGATGGACACAGGCTATGTTAAATACCATCAAAATTTATAAAAGTGTATGGTCTAAACAGTGAATCATAATGTAAACCATTGACCATGATTAGTAGCTATGTTTCACTATTTGTATATCAGTTGTAAGAAAGGTACCATCCACATATAAAAAGGTATTAATATGATAAGGGGGAAAGGGGGAGGATGTTGAGTATATGGGAATCCCATGTATTCTGTATGTGACTTTACTGTGACCTAAAACTTCTTTGAAAACAAAATGACAAAAAGTAAAACACTGGGGAATAAAGGAAATAAAATATCACTGTACATATAGGACACCAGATATTACAGTCACTTTTTAAATAATTTTTCATTATTTTTTAATATCCCAATCTTTTAATTTTATTTTTAGTTTTTTTTAAAATTTTTATGTATTTTATTTCTAATATTTAAGGTTACCATTATTATTTCATTTTCCTATTAATTGTATTTGGCTATTTTACTGGCTTCATTTTTGAAGAAGCTTTGGTCACAGAAGGGTTACTTTTGGGACTGGGGAGGATCATTGTTGTGGGGTGTCAGTGATGGAGGATACATGGGAAGTAGTTCACCTGGGCATACATATAAGGTATATAAATATGTCCAAATATTCATGGGGCATTGTCACAGTGGGTGTAGACTCACACAATAACAGAGAATATTAAATTCCCATCCTGGAGAGCTCTGCCACATTCTCTAATGGAGCAGCAACAGTCCCCCAAATGCAGGGCCACTGACTGTTGAAGAAGGATGATCCACTGATAGGCCCTTGATATTGATGACTATGTTTACAACACTTTGCTCTTGAAATTGAAACTTTGCCTAGTGTTGTGGGGTGCCTAACAGTTGCCTCCTGATAGCCTCCTTGTTGTTCAGGTGTGGCATCTCTCTAAGCCAAACTCAGCATAGGACATGACTCCCAGGGATGAGCCTCCCTGGCAGTGAAGGATTACTACCAAGCACCAACCAACAATGTAACTGGGAAAAGACCTTGAATAAAAAGGGGAAAAGTTAAAGACAAATAAGTTTATATGGCTAAGAGACTTCAAAGTGAATCAGGAGGTCATCCCGGAGGTAATGCTTATACACATCAGAGCAGCATCTCGTAAACTGCCAAATTCAGTAGTACCCCAATAGTGTGGCTCCTGAGGGCTCAGGAGACACCCAGATCATGTGGTCGGAGCAGATATCTCCAGAATTTGGTGCCTTGCCAGTGGGCCTTATTTTGGAGTTTATTCTCCTGAGAGTGACAGAATTGGACTTAATTATGGCTTCCTTATACATGGTGCATCTTTCCCTTTTATTTAAGCCTCATCTTAGTGCTGGAGTTTGTAGGTGTATATCCAATGGGCTGGAATCTTTGGGCAGTCAATGTGCCAGCTGGGCCCAGAGCCTCAGCAGAGTTACAACACTAATTCTCCAGTTCACTGGACTCATGCAGGACAACTAAAAAATAGGGTGAGGATTGACAACCACAATACCAAGGAAAGAAGAAGGCCTACAAAGACAAGCAAGAAAATCTGATGCATCAGCTGTATAGGATCAAAGCATCTTCTCAATTAGAGGTGGAGTTAACATCACCATCCCAGAATCATCATGATTGGGGAATGAACTATGGACTAGAGTGGACTACTCTACTACTACTACAGCATTCTACTATAGACATATTGTGATTCTAGCATTGAAAGAAATTACAACACTGATGTATAGGCAGTGGCCACTGGAGTTTCTGGGGGCAAGGAAAAGGAAAAATAATTGTAATACTGGGGCTTTTTTGGGACTTGGGAATCATCCTGAATGACATTGCAATGACAGATATAGGCTATTTTATATTATCCCATAGCATGCAGAACTCTGCAGGAGAGTGTGTAGATGTCAATGTGAACTATGGTCCATGCTCAATGGCAATGCTCCAGAATGCATTTATCAATTGTAATGAATGTGCCACATTAATGAAGGATGTTGTTTATGTGGGAGGGCATGGGAGTTATGGGGAGTGGGGCATATGGGAATCCCTATAATTTTTAAGTAACATTTATATAATCTAAGTATCTTTTAAAAATTTAAAAAAATATATCATATAAAAAATAGTTCAAAATTTTTGTGATGATTAATGCACAACATTGTGATTGTACTAAAAGCCATTAATTATACACTTTAGATAGATCATATGGTATGTGAATATATCTCAATAAAACTGCTTAATGAATAAATAAACAATTGTGCAAGAATAGCCAGAAATAGCAGCTATGTATGCAGGGAAACAGAGAAAGATTGAAAGGTGAAGAATTTTCTTATTTTTCTGTTTTTTGTTTATTAATATTATTATTGAAACAATGAAAATGCTCCAAGAATGCTTGAAGTGATGAATGTACACAACTATGTGATTATACCACATACTATTGATTGCATAATTTGGATGAATTGTATACTTTATTAATATGTTTCAATAAAATGATTTGTTAAAATAAAAAATAAATAAATATATATATTCTGTCTTGAGCCAAGAATGAGTACAACTAAAGCAGGGGTTCTTAAACTTTTCTGTTCCATGGACCCCTTTGCCAGTGAAGTGAAAACCATTTCCTTATTACTAACTACTCACTATACTGTGTGTTATTTAATAAATATATCACATCCATACCAACATGTGCCCACAAGATTAATGTTTCTGTGAATTTTAATTCAAGATCACAGACACCTTGTTAAGAACCCCTGGTCTAAAGGATATTTCAAAATTGTTGTTAAGTTATTGATTATGAATACAAAGAAGTTGTCTATGAATCTCTAAGATATTTCACACACAATACATTATCCCTTCCAATATTATTGTTCATGCACAGATGGAATATCAATAACAGTTTACTTGCATGATGGCTAATATCTAACTTGAAATTTAGCACCAGTTGTTTTAGAAATTCACTGCTTTATTTATCATCAACAAATAGGCCTTAAAAAGCTCACATTATTTGCTAATTGGAATATAAAATATTAAAAGCATTTTGGAAAACAGTTTGTTATTAATAAAGTTGAACATATGAATCATCGATGGGACTAGCTAATTTCCTTCTAGTTACAGGTTCATGAAAATTTAGTTCATATGCCCAAAAAGATCTGTAGAGAAATGTTTATGGCATTTTATTTATAATAGCAAAATATGCACAATTTCAAAATGGAAAAATTGCAGTATGCTCCTACATTGAAATGTGAATCAGCAATATGTGATATCTTTATAGACACAGGCAAAAGTATGGTTGAAACTCATTAACGTGTTGAGGAAAAGTACCAGACACAAAAATGAAGTTATTTTCTAATTCCAGTTATAAGACCTTCCACCCAATGATGATACAAGATGGCATAATGATTAACTTTGTCCCAATTAAGGTGTTAACAAAGGAACTGGACAGCAGAATTGTTCCTCCTCTGCTTCCCCACTCAATTAATGACATTTTCATACTTTCATTTACTTAATGCAAACTTTTAGTGAGCTCTTATAATTCCCTAAAATTACCCTCTGTTCACAAATTTCAATTATCTCTCTTTCACTCCTTTTGCCCCTCCACAATTATATCCCTGGTGCAAAACAGTTTCTTAGCACAAATTTACTTCTGCAGTGGCCTCCTAACTACCCATTTCAATACTCTACTTAAAACCAAGTAATGGTCTTTTCCCAGTTACATTACTAGTTGGTGCTCAGTAGTAATTCCTCAGTGCCAGGGAGGCTCAATCCTGGAAGTCTTGCCCAATGCTGGGGGAAATGTAAGGCATTTATATGCTGAGTTTGGCTTAAAGAGAGGCCACATTTGAGCAACAAGGAGGCAGTCAGTTGGTAACTCTTAGGCACCCTTTAATAATAGTCTGTTTCAATTTCAAAAGTAAACTTTCATAAGTTCAATTATCACTATCAAGGGCCCATCAATGGTCCATTCTCCTTCACTAGTCACTTCCTGTGTACTAAGAGTATTCTTATTGTCCCAGTAGAGAATGCAACAGAGACACTCAGGATGGGAATTCCATATTCCTTTAGTTATTGTGTGAATCTCCATCCATTGTGATAATGCCCCAAGAAGATTTGTACACATTCATAGGCCTTATAGGAATGCCCCAAGTGACGGTCAAAGTAAATATTCTCTCAAATTGTGGGACTTCTGAGGGCTCTGTAGACATCCAGACAGTATATGCAGGGCAGACAAATCAGGAGTTTTCCTACCTGCCAGTGGGCACTACTTTGGAGTTTATGCTCCCCAGTTTTACAGAGTTGGACTCAGTGGTGGTTTACCTATACTTGGGTTTTCTGCCCCTTCTTTTTGAACCTATTATTAGTACTAGAGTTGATAGGTATATGTCCAACAAACTTAAATCTTTGGGCTGCCCATGTACCAGCTGGGTCTTGAATCACAATGGAGTGGCAACACTTACTCTCCAGTTCTTTGAACTCATCCACGACAACTAACAAGGAGATGATTGACAATGACCATCTCAAGGAACAGTCGGCAACTGCAAGCAATATAGTCCCACCCATCTGCCCCATGTGAACTAAGGCCCCTCTCAATTAGAGGTGGAGTGGGCATCTTCATCCCAGAATACTGAGGATTGGGGAATTAATGATGGACTAGAGTAAACACTGTTATTCTATTATAGACTTACTTTGATCCTAGCAAGGGAAGAACTTTAATCAATGTTGTGGAGGCAGTAGTCACTGGAGATTCTGATGGAAAAGACAGGAAAAATAGGTGTAATTTGGGGATCTTTTTGGGACTTGGGATTTATCCTGAATGACATTACAATGACAGATACAGGCCATTGTATATCTTGCAGTATCTTACAAAAATGTGCAGAAGACAGTGTAAACTACAATGTAAACTATAATCCACACTTATTGGCAATAATCCAAGATGTGTTCATCAATTGTGGCAAATGTACCACACTAATGAAGGATGTTGATATGGGAAAATGTGGGAGGGCTAGGGTTCAGGGCATATGGGAAATCCCTATAATTTTTATGTAACCATTATGCAATCTAAGTTTCTTTAAAAAATAAAAATATATTAAAAAGAAAGCAAGCAATGATTGTGCCATTAACTTAGACTGATGCCACAATCTGCACAATGATCTCTCACACAGCAAGTTATTGCCCTACTACTTCTTCTCACTTCCTACTACTTGACAATTTACTCCTTTGACTATGCAGCACATGCTCATTCTTGGGCATATCCTCAGTTGCTTCCCCATTTTTCCAGAACATTCATCCCCATATATCCGGTTCACTCACTTCCTTATCTCTATCCAGTCTTTGTCCAAATGTCTCCTTTTGAATTTCCACTTCCATAACTAGTTTACATAAAAATTTTAAAATTTCCTGACTTTGCCTATCTTAATTTCCTACTTAAATTTTCTTCATGGTAATTATGACTTTTGATATATCATAAAATATATTTGTTCATTTATTTTTTTCCATTTTTCACACTGAAATATAGATTTCCTAAGAACAGAGAATTCTGTCATATTTTATCTCTCTTTTTACCAGTGTCTGAACTACTTTTCTGTGGCAGTTCTAAAGCACAGTTAGCTTTTGTGGAGTCTAGAATATCCTGGTTTTACATTTAATCCATTCCTGTGCATACAAACCTATTGGTGGGAAATTTTGATTAGATTACTTCAGGGCAGGGCCTTTGATTAGATTGCAGGACCAGGGTAGCTTATAAGCATCTTACTGTAATCCTTTATGAATGGAGGAATAAAATGGAGGCACAGAAAGAAAGCCACAGAGAAAGAGAGAATTCAGAAGGTGAGAGAGAAGGCACTGAGTGGCAGAAACTGAGAGGAAGCCACTTTGACTTGAAGCTGAAAGCAACAAGGCCAAGAGGAGAGAGCAGAGATGAGGAGACTGCCATTGTGTGCTGCCTTGTGCCTGATCACCCACAGCTGCAGCTCAGGGTAAAGCATCTCCTGGTGATGCCTTGATTTTGATACTTTCATAGACTCAGAACTGTAGTTTTTAATCTAATAAATTCCCATTGTAAAAGCCAACTAATTTCTGTCATATTTTCTCCCAGCATCTTTTAGCAAAATAAAACAGAAATTATTTGTAGAATGAATGAATGAATGAATGAATGTACTTTATATTACTGCATGTTTATTATATAAAGTCTCTTGATGTTATGTGCTTGGATAGATTATATTCCCTATACATTGCATTTCTGAGTGTTAAAATGGAATTACAAAATCCTTAGCATGTATACAGCAAATTCATCAGGCTTTCTGTGTGAGGGGTATGTTGGAGTTCTTTCTATGTGTTTTCAATCATTTTTGCAACTGTCTTGTAAGTTTGACATTATGTGTAATTAAAATAATTAAAAATAAAAGATCTTTATTAAATGGAGACATTCTATGTGGCTATAATAAAAATGACATGTAATAACAAATGTTGACAAAGATGTGGAGAAATTGGAACTCCCATACACTACTGGCAAAAGTATAAAATGGTGCAGGTGCTTTGGAAAAAATTCTAGCATTTCCTCCAAAGTTAAACATATAGTTAACATTTGACCCAGCAATTCTACTCCCAGGTATATACTCAACAGGAATACATATGTCCACCCAAAAATTTGTACATGGAAGTTCAAAGCAACATCATTCATAATAGCCAAAAAGTGGAAACAAACTGCATGTCCATCAACTGATGAATGGATAAGCAAATGTGGTATAACCATATAAGGAACATTATTTGACTGTAAAAAGAAATAAAGTACTGATGCATGCTACAAAATGGAAGGAACTTTTGAACATTATGCTAAATTCAAGAAGCCATAAGAGGTCAATTATTGTATGATTTCATGTAAATGGAAATGTTTACAGTAGATAAATTTATAGAGAAAGAATGGAAAAGAGTGGTTTTTTAGGTAGGGGAAATGGGAGGACTAAGGATGATGGCTAAGGGATTTCTTTTTGTAGTGAATGAAAATGTTCTAAAATTGATTGTGGTTATGGCTGAACAACTTTGTGAATGCAGTAAAAACCAATAAATTGTACACTTAAAAATGGGGCATTCAGTTGACAAGGTTGGATTTAATTGCTTTAGAAGATTAAGGAAAGTTATCCATATGCAATTTTCCAAGATTCTCGTTTGAAAATCCAAACAGATCAATTAACAATGATTCAAATATAAAATACATCTTTTGTACAAATATATTAATCATAATAGCCTTTGTAAGCTTAATTTAGGAAGATGAGCACAGGATAAAAAAGAAAATAGTACTTAAACAAATTCAAACTTATGAAATAACATGCCTATAGTAAAAAAATCGATATAGTAACTAAATAGTTACAGATTTTACAAGCACAAACATACACATGATGAGCAAAGCAGAAATCACAATTATAAGGCCTATTGATTATAACACAATCAAATAATATTCCATGATTGGAAAACTAAAAGAAAGAAAATAGTCAAAATCAAAGCTATAATGGTGCTTGAATTTTGTGTGGTTTCATATTTTATTTGGCTTCCATAAATGCTACAGTTTGCATAAATTTTACAAGTTTATACACCACCATGCTATTTGCCTCAGCCAAGTAAAATATACAAACTATACATTACTCTTCAAAAATTGTGTGCAATCAGGTCATTTGAGAGGTTACACTTATGCATGTCTCAGCAGGATCTCATTTACTGCCATAGTAAATATTGCCTCAAAAAGCAGGTCTCCTGAGGGCTCTGGAGACATCCAGACACTATAGGCAGGGCAGACAACTCAGGAACGTGGCACATGCCAGTGGGTCCTATTTTGGAATTTATGATCCCCAGTGTGAAAGAGTTGATCTCCGTTTTGTTATCCCTACACATGGCTCTTCTGCTCCTTCTATAAGACTCTATAGTTAGTACTAAAGTAGATAGGTGTAGGCCAAAGAGACTTAAATCTTTGGGCTATACATATGCCAGTTGGGCCCTGAAACTCAACGGAGTTGCAAAACCTATTCTCTAGTTCATTGGATGCACCCAGTATGACAAATAAGGAGATGATGCTGGACAACAACTATCACAAGGAAAAAAGACAGTCTGCAACTGCAAGCAAGATAGTTTCATCCATCTGTCCCATGGTATCTAAGGCCTCTCCCAAATAGAGGCAGAATAGGCATCACCTACCAGAATTCCTTAAGAGTAGGGAATGAAAGATGGACTACCATAGACTTACTGTTATTCTTCTATTGCCTTATTTTTACTCTAGCAATGGAAAAATTTTATCATTGATGTGGAGGCAGTGGCCACCAGATGTACTAAAGGGAGGGACATGGAAAAATAAATGTAATATGGAGGCAGCTTCAGGACATTGAAGTTGTCTTGAAAGATGTTGCAATGACAGATATAGGCCATTAGATATGTTGCCATAACATACAAAATTGCGTGGGACAGAGTGTAAACTATAATGTAAACTATAATCCACACTTAGTGGCAATGATCCAATATGTGTTCATCAATTGTAACAAGTTTACCTCACTAATGAAGGATGTTGTTATTGTGGGAGAGTGTGGGATGGGTTGGGAGTGGGGAATATGGGAATCCACAATATTTTTTCTGTAATATTTATGTAATCTAAGTACATTTAAAAAAATAAAATATTTTTAGCAGTTTGGCATTGTTTAACAATTCAAAAAATAGATATTATATTATGTTTGTAAAAAGGTCTATTCCTCAGGGCATATTAGATTGTAATAGATTGAGAGGCTTCATTTTTACTCAATTAAATTATGATTAAGATTTTGACTAGGCCATGGCATTGGATATTGACTCTCTACCACCTTGGTTGGTGGGGACTCATAGAGAAAATGACACAGCAGTGGAGAAAGTTGGAGCTTTTGATGCTGGGGCCCCAGGAAGAAAATACACAGGAGAAGAAAACAGAGGCAATAGAGATGGTTTCATAGACATGCCAGAAATCCTGGGAAGAGAGCGAGCCTGATAGTCTATAGCTGACCTTGTGGAGAGAGCAGAGAAAGAAGGCTCAGGAAGAAATGAGCCCCAGCAAGAGAACTAAGCTTTGTGTTATTCTATACCTATAGATGGAAGGAGCTGGGACCACAGATCCCTAGGAGGAACAGCAAGGCTGAACCCATGAAGAGCCTGGCAGCCATCTTGCTACAACACATGACAACAGACTTTGGTGAAGGAAATAACTTATGCTTTATGGCCTTGTGACTGTAAGTTTCTACCCCAAATGAATACACTTCATAAAAGCCAACAGACTTCTTGTACTTTGAATCAGCACCCCTTTAGCTGACTAATATAGAATATGATACCTGGAGAATGGGGTCATGCTTTTGCAAATACCAAAATGGTGGAATGGTGTTATAAATGAGTAAGAGGTATTTTTTGGAGGAATTGTGAGATGCTTGATGGAAAAGGCCTAGAATGCTTTGAAGAGACTATTGATAAGGGTATGGACACTAAAGAGACATTTTATGATGCCTTAGAAGTAAATGATGGAACTATTATTGGAAACTGGAGGAAGGGTGATCCATGTTTGAAAGTTGCAGAGAACTTAGCAAGATCAGCTCCTGATATTTTAGGGAAGGCAGAATTTGAAAATGATGAGCCTGGGCGTTTAGCTGAAGAACTTTCCAAGTAAACTCAAAGAATGTGGCTTTGATTCTCCTTGAAGCTTATAGTAAAATGCTGTATGAGAGAGATAAGTTTAGAATTGAATTGTTGGACACAACAAGACAAGAAACCAATTCCAGAAATTCCAAGCCTCTTGAAACCAAGCCCCCAGATTATAGTGCACCATTTGAAGACTTAGACAAAATTTTAAGTTGTAAATCAGGATTGAAAATGCAGTTATCTAGGAAAGACTTGTGGAAAGTCTTACTGTCTGATGGCTTGGACTCCTGATTTTGGCATGTTAAACCAATAAAATTTTTGAGAGAGCTGTATGAACAAAACCACTGTCAGCTTGGACTAAAAGTGACATGCAGAGGAAAGATGGTTGGGGAAACAGCTTTAAGAGGAAAACCGTGGAAACTGAGATGCATAATTAAGACATATCATTGGGCCAAGAGAGGAACCCCACACATATGTACAGAGAGGATGAATTTGCCCATGGCAGTTGAAGAGAGTAGATGTTCCTGCCCACTCTTCAGAGAGAGCTTTGTCACCCCAGGGCACAGGGATGTTGGAGCACAACCTGCAATGGTTAGGGAGGGTAAGGTTGATGTCTCATAGGTCTGAAAATGGTAGACTTGCTCTCCATGGCTTAGGGAAGGCCAGGTCACCAAATCCTTGGTCTCAGAAAGTTGGGGCTGCATTCCAGAGTTTAGGGAGGAAGTTGCCTTCTCCTCACTGTACTAGGACAGTTAAATCTCTAAGCCAAAGATTGGGTAAAGTGTGGCAATCACCCCAGTGCTCTTGGAGGGTGAGGTCTGGAACTTGGTCACCACCCAGATGCTTCATGAGCATGGAACCAAGAAAATGACCTGTTGGCAAGCCTATAGAAAGGTTGAGTCCCTTTGAAGCCCCAGGGAGAAGAAACCATCATCTTAAGAATGACTTTCAGACTTCAAAGTGATTCAGGAGGCCATCATAGAGGTAGTGCTTATGCACATCTAAACAGAATCTCATTGACAGCCAAAGTAGATATGATCCCAAATAACAAAGCTCCTCAGGGATATGGAGATATCCAGACACTATACTCATGGCAGACAGCTCAGGAATTTGGCCCAATCCCAGTGGATCCTAACCTGGTATTTATGCTCCTCAGTGTGACTGAGTTAGACTCAGCAGTGGTTTCCCCATGTAGGACTCTTCTGTCCATCTATTTATATCTATAATTAGTAGTAGATTTGGTAGGTGTACATGCAAGAGAATTAAATCTTTGGGCTGTCCATGTGCCAAGTGAGCCCTGAATCTCAAATGAATTGCAACACTTACTCTCCAGTTAATTGGACTCATCCAGGACAAATAACAGGGAGGAGATGATGGACAAACAACATACCAAGGAACTGAGAATGCCTACAAATGCAAGCAAGAGAATCCCATCCATTGGATGTATGGGATCAAAAAACCCCTTATTTAATGGTGGAGTGGACATCATCATCCCAGTGTCCTCAGGATTGGGAAATGAACTATGGACTAAAATAAACTTACAAGTATTCTACTATAGATCTATTGTGATTCTAGCAATGGAAGAAATACCATTTTTGTGGAGGCAGTGACCCATGGATATTCTGGGGTTAGGGGGAGGGAAAAACAGGTGTAATAGGAGCGCATTTTCAGGACTTGGGAATCATCCTGAATGACATTACAATGACAGATACAGGTCATTATATATCTGGCCACAACCTACAGACATGAATGGAAGAGAGTGTAAACCACAAAGTAAGCTATAATCCATGCTTAGTGGCAATGCTTCAAAATGTGTTTATCAATTGCAATGAATGTACCACACTGATGGAAGATGTTGTGAATGTGGGATAATGTGGCAGGTGTGGGGAGGAGGGGATATGGGAATCCCCTATATATTCTCTGTAACATTTATGTAATCAAAGTGTCTTTTAAAAAATAAAAAAGTGGGGAAAAAAAGAATGACTCTCAGACTTTGAAATCAAATGAAATATGCTCTGCAGGTTTTCAGAACAGTTCTAGACCCATGACTCATGTTTCCCTCCAGATTCCTCCTTATGGTAATGCAAATGTTTATCCTTTTTCTGTCCCTTTGTATATTGGAAGAAGATAATTTGTTTTGTGTTTCAAAGGTCTACAGCACCAAGAAAAACTCTATTTCTTTAAACTGATTGTGATATGATTTTGTACTTGCATTGTTACTGATTTAAAGTTTTTTTAATATTGTAATGTCCTTTTGGAATTCAGAGGGTGGAGTGTAGCAGTTTGGCCTTGTTAATGACTTCCAAAAATAGATATTGGACTGTTTTTGTAAACTGGTCTCTTCCTCTGGGCGTATTAGAGTGTATTAAGTTAAGACATTTCAGTTTTACTTGATCAAATTATGATTAAGGCTTTGACCTGGCCATGTCAGTAGAATGTTCAGTCCCTGTCTCCTTGGTTGGTGGGGATTCACAGAGAAAAATACATGGCAGAGGATTGAGTTTTGGATGCTGGAGCATTGGGAACTAAATACACAGAGACACAGATACATGAGGAAAGAGAGAAGCCTCCATTACACACAAGAGAGGTCCTGTGAAGAGAATTAGCTTGATAGTCTACAGCTGTCCTTGTGAAGACCACAGAGGAGCTAATCCTGGAAACAAATGAGCTGCTAGGAGAAAGACAAGACTTATGCTAACCTACAGCTAAGAAAAGAATAAGCTGGGACCACGGAGCCTTAGGAGCAAGAGTAAGTCTTAACATTCACAGATACTCACAGCCATCTTGCTCTAATATGTGACAACAAAGTTTGGTGAGGGAAGTTACTTATATTTTATGGCCTTGTTGAAGCAGGCTAGTAAGATAGGAAATCAATAGATGCATCTGGAACCATGTGGACATCAATACCTCAAGATGGCTGCTGGAAGACACAAGATTTCTCTCAGAAGCCAGGAGAAGCCCCTAATATTCTTCAGAGGCCCTATAATTGGGCCTTCCTGGGGTATTGATGGGGGGGATTAATCAATCAAAACAGCAAACACCTGGGACTCCTCCCATGCCATTAGCAAGGGGGTGGAATAATTAATAGTTTAAAAAGCAGGCACAAAACCCTTCTTGGTCCTGTTGCTCTAGGCCCTGCTGCTGCTCTCAGCCCTGGTGGCTTCCGCACCCAGCTCTTGCCACATGCCCCCTACGTGGACCAACATACAAATAAAACCTGGGCATTTATAAATAATGGGAAATTGTGGTCTATAAATCATCCTTCTTTATCACTCTTCAACCCCTTACCTCTACCGGGGACCCATGATCTGTTATTTTCTCCCAGTTCTCTTCTCTCCCTACCTCAATAAATTACTGGCCTGACTAACCTGATGTACTCTGAAATTCATTTCTGCAGCATAAGTAAAGAACCTAGATTAAATCCGGTAGTATATTTGGCGAGCCAGGCCCAGGAGATTATTGGTGAGTGTAAATAACTATGGCCAACAGTTTGTTTAACTTCTTTTGCTTATCCATTTTAAATGGGTTAGCCTATGAGCCCAGATGGGACAAATTCCTGGGAGGGAAGAGGTCGTGTCATGGGAACTCTCTGCATCCATGCCATGTGTTCAGCTTTGTGAGACTTGACCACAGCCAGAGGACTGAGGCATTGGGCAGGGACTCAAAGCCAGCCCTGCCAAGACAGAGGTCCCCCAACTAAGCGCCAAGGTGAGGCACTGCAAATCTCCCTTTTCAAGCCCTTTTAGCAAGCAGGTGACCTTTCCCTCAGGCCATTGCCTTCTACAGCCCTTTCCCCTTGGTGGAGGCAGAGTAAGGACTCAGAGCTGGGGGCTTGCCCTCTCTGAGTCCATGCCTTTGCAGACCACCCTTAGACAGCAGCAAGCAGGGCCAAGATGGATGCTGTGGGAGTTCCCTTCACCAAGGTGGTCACAGGCCAGGACTCCTCTCATAATTAACCTTTACCCATGTTGTTTTACCTTCCTACTGCCTACTACTGAATTTCTCATTACAGGTTTGTGTTAAAATGCTTTGAAATGTCTTAAAAAACCTGGTTGATTTGTGTCTCAGGGCCACAAGGCCAGTTAGCTAGAACAATTGATCTCTAGTAATTTAATGACCTTTTGATGGCTTGTCTAACTGGGAAATTACCAAATGGTGAAGTCATAAGAGCAAACAGCTTCTTAAGGCCTCTGTAAGAATGGGAAGAAGCAGCACAGTTCAGCTTGGAGCTCCTATATGAAACTGAACCCGAGAGCTGTTCAGTCTGTCTCCTAAGTCTATAATGGCCCTAACATTGCCTGGTGGCAGGGTCTCTGATTCCCAAGGTGGCAGGAACCAGAGACATAACTCTGAATGTCCCCCAAGACCTAAGAAATCTTGGGTACTTCGATTCAGAGAGCAGCCTAAATGTCCTCTGGGATTTTTCTCAGATGCTTTGGTTTGGGAAACATTGCAGTTAGTCTCAGACCCTGAAATGCAGGGGTGCCAAGAAGCAGAGTCTTAATTCTGAATGTCCCCCAAGAAATTCCTTGGGCCCTTCCATTCAGACTGAACGTCGTGGGTGTTTTGGTCTGAACTTTGGGGTTTCAGGCATCTCTCAAGACCTAGGTCAGCCACAGGGATGCCTGTGAGCCCCAGGCTCTGGATTTCAGGATGCTGGAACCAGATCATCAGCTCCAAATTTGGAGTGATAAACGTTTTAGTCAGACTTACACTCTGGAATGCCAGATCAGTTGACTAAAAAGTGCTTCTTCATTCTTCATTCTTCCTAGAATAATGGGCATGGTCTCTAACTCACCAGTAAATTCCCATTAGGAGTGTCTTCTCAAGAATCAGGAAATTCTGCCTAATGCTGGTCTACATGGCCACCATAAATCTAAGAGCAGCCTCTGTATAAGACCCTGAATTCCAGTTAGACAAGTATAAGAGGAGAACAGATCTGAGGTTCAGAAACCTCACCACATGTCGCTTAAATAAATGAGGAAATGCACTGCAAATTTCCATTAGTTTAAACATGGACTTTACCAACCCACTCATCTGGGGAAGGATGCCCTAGCCAGCTTAGCTAAATGAGTTTTTAAAGGACATGGCCTGGTGAAAACAGTCAAAGAAGTTACCAGGAGTTGCCCCCTGTGTGCAATTAATAACTCAAGCAATGGGAGGCTTAACCATCCTTCCCCCTCAAATCTCCCTGTACAGATGTGGGGATCATACCCTGGGGAAGACTGGCAGAGAGACTTCAATCATAAGCCATCTTGCCAGGGCTATAAGTACCACTTAGTACTGGTAGATACTTTTACTGGGTGGGTGGAAGCATTTCCCACTAGAAGAGAAATGGCAAATGAGGTGGCTAAATCTCTTATAAAGGAAATAGTTCCCAGGTTTGTACTGCTTATGTCCCTCCAAAGTGATAATGGGCCAGCATTTACTAGCAGAATAACCCAAGGTCTATCAGCTGCCTCAGAATTAAATATCATCTCCATAGCTCCTGGAGGCCCCAATCCTCTGGGAAATCAGAAAGAGTTTACTGAACCCTAAAGCAAATTCTAGCTAAACTCTGCCAAGAAACCACATTGCCTTGGATCACCAGTCTACCCATGGCCTTACTAAGGCTGCATTTTGCTCCAAAAAAACCACTTCAGCTTAGCCCCTTTGAGATGGTTTATGGGCAGCCTTTCCTTACCCAGGACCTGGTACTAGATCAGGAAATCAAAGAACTCACAAAATATTTTATCAACCTAGGAACAACTCAAGTCATCCAGGAGCTTGGAAACAAAATTCTTCCTAGCCCCAGCCATGAATTATCTTTACCTAAAGTTAAACCTGGAGACCAGGTTCTAATCAAAACCTGGCAAGAAAACAGGCCTCACTCTCAATTACAGCCTGAATGGAAGGGACATTATCCTGTGGTTTTAATCACTTCCACAGCTGTTAAAGTTAAAGGGATTGCCAGCTGGGTACAATTATCCCGAGTGAAGCCAGTTTCCCAAGGAAGTATCGACTCACCAGAAACACCTGATGGGTCATACAAGTGCCAGTCACTGGACGGCCTGAAATACCTCTTCAAGAGACAAAGCTAAGAATTGTCTGTGTCTCTAACCCAACATCCTTTAAGAAACCTTGTCTGTCTTCATTTGTTTCTTCAATACAATAACTAAAAAGGCAGTGTCTCTTCTCATCTCCCTATTAGCTGCCTTAGGCATAACGACCATTGAAAACTATGGTTGGCAATTTATACCAAACCCTATTATCTATTTCAGTCACTCCCTAGAGCTAACTAATGGCATAAGTGAAACCAGTCTAGCCTTAGAAGCTATAAGACAATAAGCAGACACTGTTGCTGCCATGATGCTCCAAATTCACAGGGCACTTGACATACTAACTGCAGCACAGGAAGGTATATGTCTTTTCCTTAAGGAAGGATGCCATCTCTATGTAAATTACTGTGAAATAGTCTAAATGGTATTCAAAGCCTGCAAAATAAAACCCATCAACTTCGGGGAGATACAGCCTTTATAGGCACCTGGCTTTCTCTACTTTTGTGGTCCAGTATCCTCTTAGAGGGAACATATAATCTCAAGATTCTAATCAAGTTTATTTCTTCCAGAATCAACATCTTGTTAGCCATATGGGGATTTAAACCAACATCACTCAAGATTCCAGATTCCTCTTCCTCCAACTGAGATAAAATAAACAAAGGGTTTTATAACTTGTCAGGTAGGGCCTACTGTCCCTAAACAGCAGGAAGTAGTTACAGGAGAATGAACATCTCCCTTCAGCACCTCTTTAAGAATAAGTGTGTAAACTCTGTAAGGGGTGGATGAAGCAGGCTAGTAAGACAGGGAATCAATAGATGGATCCGGAACCATGTGGACATCAATACACAAAGATGGCTGCAGGAAGACACTCATGAGATTTCTCTCAGAAGCCAGGAGAAGCCCTTACTATTCTTCAGAGGCCCTATAATTGGGCCCTCCTGGGGGATTTATGGGTGGGGTAATCAATCAAGACAGCAAACACCTGGGACCCCTCCCATGCCATTAGCAAAGGGGTGGAATAATTAATCATTTAAAAAGCAGGCACAAAACCTTTCTCTGTCCTGTTGCTCTAGGCCCTACTGCTGCTCTTGGCCCTGGTGGCTTCTGTGCCCTGCTCTCGCCATGTGCCCCCTGCACAGATCAACATGCAAGTAAAACCTGGGCATTTATAATCTATAATTGAAAATTGTGGTCTATAAATCAGCCCTCTTTATCACTCTTCAACCCCTTATCCTATACCAGGGACCCATGATTTGTTATTTTCTCCCATTTCTCTTCTCTCCCTACCTTAATAAATTACTGGCCTGACTAACCTGACATGCTCTGAAATTCATTTCTGCAGCATAAGTCAAGAACCTAGATTAAATCTTTTAACATTGTGACTGTAAGCTTCTACTCCAAATAAATATCCTTTATAAATGCCAATGAATTTCCAGTACTTTGCATCAGTACCTGTTTAGCTGACAAATACAGTATTTTTTTTATTGTTCATAAAAATCAAGATTTTTCACAGTACATACCAATATTTGTAAAATGATATACAAATATATATGCATATATGTGTATTTTCTTACAAAAATGTTATTTTATATATATATATATTAAAGGTGCTTAGATTACCTAATTATTACTCAGAAATTACAAGGATTCCCATGTTCCCTGCCTCCCACACCTCCCATAACATCCCACACCAACATCCTTCATCAGTGTGGAACATCACCCATAATGGATATACACATCCTGGGGCTTTGCCAC
>JAQZBX010059845.1:0-17435 GCA_029593785.1 Cabassous unicinctus
CCCAGGTGGGTCCAACGTAATCCCAAGAAGCAGGAGCAGAAGAAGAGTCAGTACCTGAGCAGAGCAGCATGAAAGGACTTGCCTGGCTGCCACTGCCTTGAAAGACGGAGGAAGGGGCTGTGAGCCAAGGAACCTGGGTGGCCTCGGGAAGCTGCAAGCCATTCCTCAGGGAAGCCTTCCCTGCCCACCCGCCTGGGTGGGGTTCTCCTTCCTGTTAGACCCTCCCAGCTCACCCTGTCCTTCTCCCACGTGGCACTTACAGATTGGTAAGTGGACCGTACTCTCCTGGCACTGCTCCTCCCAGGACGCGGTTTGCCCTCCCGGCTGAAACCTGCCCCTCCCAATCCCGGTGTCCCAGGCCCTGGCGCCCGGGCACAGCATACCCAGCAGGTCCTGTGGGCTGTCCCCTCGCACCAGGGATGGCTTTCCTGACCACAGTTGCACTTGCTCCTCTGTAACACTGCGGCTTGCGCTGACCAGGGCTGACCCCGTGGGCGCGAGACCTGTGCAGTCACACGGAGCCCTGAGCTCAGAAGGCCGCCCGGCTCGGTTTCCTGCTCTCCTGCCGCCGTCTGGCAACTCTTCATAATTTTATCTTTGAACCTGTGTTTTGTAAGTCCGTTGGGACAATGGAGCCTGCACGTGGGCAGAGGAGATACACACAGAAGGAAGGAAAAGGCTTGATGTTTTAGCACCTTTAGCAGCACTTTTTTTTCTGGCTTTTTGAACAAGGGGCCGGCTCCACAGCTGCACTTTGCACCGGGGTCTTCCAGTTACGCAGCCGGTGCTACACGGAGCTAAGGAAAGCCTCCAGCCACAGGGCTCCCCACTTCCTCCCGACTGCTACTGCGGTCAGTCTCTCTTTCCAATTCATTTCTGGAACCTTCCAGAGGGGACCGTGCATGACTCATCCCTCACCTTCATTCTGGGCTGTCGAGATAGCCAAGCCCTTTAGGAATCCTGCTCCGTGCTCCGATGTGGCTGGCCTCCCTCTGCTCAGCTGAGATAAGCCTGCCTTACGCCCCCTCCAGCCACTGATGGAAACGGGGAGCAGGGCAGCGCCAAGGGCCCCCCCACCACGGCGCTGAGACCCCCCCTCCCTCCAGGCTGACCTCCATTCATCACACCACGGGGGAAACATTCTCAAACGCCAGGGGCCTTCGCCTGGTGAAGAGGACCCTCCTCTTCTCCCAGGGGCAACCAGCCGTCCTCAGCCTGGCTCAAGGGCCTCTCTGAGCGGCCAGGACACCGCCTGACGGCAGTGAGGATTGAGTGCAGGTGGAGGGGATGGTGTTAACTGGGGAGGGGCCGGGTGGCCGCTGTTGGAGCCACCGAGGGCATGGCCCGTGTATGTGGGGAGATTGTGCAGCCCCGAGAGCCCCCACAGCGCTCTGTCCTGGAACCTGGGGCTCCCCCTGGTTCCCAGGGCCAATGCAGGGCCAGGATGGGCATGGGGTGGGGCCAGCCCTTCATCTATATTATGGAGCATCCCACTTCCAGCTGAGCTGGGGCTCCTGCCTTCCACCACCTCCGTGTCTGATCTACAGGCGAAAGAGGAGACGAGCTGGAGCACGGAGTGCGCTGTGCAGGCAGGAGGGTTCTGCCTTTTTTTTTTCATGCTGGCAACAGCTGGTGCTGAATCTCAGAGCCTGTGGCAGTGACAATTATCAAAATGTTTACTATGTGTCGCTATTAATAATGCAGGATCCCTGCCAGCCTCCGATTCAGAAAAACCGAGAGTGGCAAACGAGAGGCCAGGCGCCCGGGAGGGTCTTCACTGCTCCTGCCAGGGCCTGGGGTCTGCTCTCCCACCCGCTCACCTCTGATCCCGCCTGGGGAGCCTCAGTGTAGGAAGCAGCTGTGTCCACCCCCTTGACTGCACCTTCACCCTCTCCTTTGACTCAGCTGGCCCCTTGAGACCAAAACAGAGCACCATCCCCTCCTCAGTGCCCTTCTCGCCCTTCAGATACGGGCTCTAGAGCTGTCCACCCAGGAAGCCTTCCAGAAAGTTCCATTCTCCCTAGAGCACTGCACTCTCACCTCTGTGTGCACCAGCCTGTATCTCTCCTCCTCCCCGCTTTGTGAGCTCCCAACCCACTGGCTTCCTTTCAGTCCTTCAAACATGGCACCTCCCTTCCACCTGCCCCAGGACCTTCTCACTTGCCATCCCCTCCCCCAGGATACTCCTCCCTCACCTCTTTGCCTAATAAGTCCTACACATCCTTCCAGGATCAGCTTAATGTCACCTCCTTTGGAAAGCCCTCCCAGACTTCCCATCCTAGGCCATGTATCTCCTGCTGAGTATTTTCACGGAATCCTGTAACTCATTCGTGGGATGGACTGCTGTGGTTAGTAATTAAATGATTTTTCAATCTAACATCTGTCTCTCCCTCTAGACTGTACATTCCAAGAGCAAACAGCAGTTTCTTGCCCATTGCTGTCCTCTTAGCATATAGTAGTCACGCTGTTAATATTCGTGGGACGAATGAGCGAACGTCCAAGGACGAGCCGTGATTCACGCAGGATTTCTAGCACCCAGCAATAAACCTGCCATGTTGTCCCTGACTCAAGAGAGCACTTTGGCTGTTCAGCAGTGTTCACAGCATCCCAAAGGTGGAACAACCCAAATGCCATCCACGGATGATGGATCAACAAAGCGTGGCTTATCCTTCCCCTGGAATCCTATTCAGCCCTGAAAAGAATGCACTGAGCCACGCTACCACGTGGATGGACCTTGAAGACATTGTGCTGAGTCAAAGAAGCCAGACAAAAGACAAGCACTGTGTGAATCACATGAACTCTCCGGAACAAGCAAATTCACAGAGACTGAAAGTAAACCAGAGTTTACCAGGGGCTGGGGGAGGAGAGAATGAGGAGGTAATGCTTACTGGGCACAGAGTTTCTGGTTGGGGTGATGGAAAAGTTTTGGTAATTGTTGGTGATGATGATATTTGTACAACACCGTAAAAGTAAGTAATGCCACTGAGTCGTACACTTAAAAACAGCTAAAATGGCAAATTTTATGTTACATGTAGGTAACCACAGAAAAATCAAATAAAAAATTAAGAAGTGGAAAAAAATATGAAAGCACTTTGGGGTGCTGGCAAGTGCTGGGGATGTCGAGTTGCCCACTTCTTTGGAACAGTCCTGCCACTCCCATTCTCAGACAGGGCTGGCTCCCCCAAGCCAAGAGGAGAGATGCCTCTGAATAAGTGCCCCCCACCCAGCAAGGCTCAAAGCTGCACCTAGGCTGGGAGGAAAAGTTAGAGGTGACCCCATGTGGGTGCCCTGGCTCTAAGGACAGTCCATGGCCCTCACACCTGCTCCCCAACAAGTGAGTTCCTGGGCTTGAGTGGACACAGCCTGGTGGGAGCGGGCAGGTGCGTGCTGCCCCATTCAAGGGCCCATCTAGACTTTTCACCTTCCAGCTCAGGACTCCCAAGCAGAGGAATGGACACATGGAGGGCAGTGGGGGGCAGGAGAGTGTGCCGGGCGTGCCCACAGCCTCCGTGCTCATCTGCCTGCCACCTGGGATTTGTCCTCATCTGAATGCAGATTTGGACTTTTAATGACAGGAAGCTGCAATGGAGTCAGCCTGCAATGGCTTAATTAGCAGAGGGGGCTTGGGGTTGCAGGAGGCAAGGGCCGCGGCCCCTCAAGCCGGCCAGGCTCGCGTTACCAGTGCAGACAGAGGCGGGAGGGGGTGCCTCTGGCTCTTTGTCCAGCTGGCACCCCAAGCGTGCAAACCCCTATGTCCCCAGCTGTGTCCTGCACATTGGCCCAAGCTGGGGAGCTGGACAGTCGGGCCTGGCCTCTGGGTACTGGGTCTCACTTGCAGCCCTCCTCCCAGCTCCTGGACAGGGTGATGGTGGGGTGATTAGCAGCCCCAGGTTGGGGTATGGGTGAGAGTGGGGGTGTCATGCAGGGCTGGCCAGGGCTAGGGAGGTAGGAAGTCTCCTCAGCAGCCCCACTAAGCGCCATCTGTTCCAAAGAGGTTGCTGCTACCATGGAAAAGGGTTGGGTGGGGGGCACCCTGCCAGCGCTTTCCAGACCTCAGTGCCTGCTTGCAAGACCCACCCTCCTTTCTCCCAAAAGAGGGCAAGAACAGATTTTCAGGAAGGGGTATGCCATCTCTGCAGTGCCCTGTCCTGCCACCTGTATTAGACTTTGGAGATATTTGGTGCCAACAAGGCCTCAGAAAGAGTTTCTGTGTGCCGGTGCTGGGCCCAGGACTCCAAAGGGTCCAGGGAACTGGGTTTTACTCCTCCCGCTGCCACCACCTTGTCTCAGTCTCTTAACTGTGCAATGAGAGGGTCAGAGTCTAGAGCCCAATGGGGTCTTCCAACTCTGATCTTCTAGAGGGGGCTTCTGCCTGCTTCTGACGTCTCTCTGCCTGGGAGGCTTCCCTGCTCCACGCCCGGCCCTCAGGCCTCCCAAGCAGAGGAGGGGAGGGTGATTTATAAGAGGGAGATGCAAAGGTCACATTGCCTGCTGATTTGCCACGGGAGATGCTTGCTGATGGATGCCCATCTTTGGTTGCTGCTGATTGGAAACAAGCTCGGATGGGAAGATTAAAGACTGGGAGTGACGGGGGCCGAGGAGGGCCCAGGGCGGCCTAAGATCTGGCAGTGTGGCCAATAAGGCCGCGCTCTGCTCAAGCCGGGTCCTGCTCTCCATCGCGGGAAGCCAGGGAGTGGTGAACCGACACTGGCTTCTCACTTCCCACTCTCCTAGCACGCTGCTGGGCACCAGCTCACTGAGTCTGCTCAACCACCCAGGAAGGCAGTGGTGTGTTCCCATTTAAGATGGGAGGGAATTGAAGCTCAGAGGGTTTCAGTAACTTGTCCAGGGCCACACAGCTAGTGGCAGTGCAGGGACTGGACCCTGGATCTATTCGACTCAGAAAGCATACTCTTTCCCTTATGCTTTGCGCCTCCTGCAGTATGTGCCTAGGTCTGGGGTGATATGGTGGGAAGGGCATTGGACTGGGAATCAGGGGGTGCTGTTCAAGGCCAGAGCCCACCATCAGCCAGCAGTGTGCCTGTGGGTGACTCGGGGTTCTTCTTTGGCCTCAGTTTCACTATCTGTAAAATGGATGATGCAGTATGTCTCAGAGGCATGTGAGTGGGAGTCGCCTGGAGGGCTCAACACCCGGGCCCCCGAATAGGTCAATGGCCCACAATAGGACAATGTTGCTGCTACTGGTCCATGGACCACACTTTGAGTGGCACTGAGCTAGAGAGGGTCCCAGCTTCCTTTTGGATGTCAATATACAACTGTTGGAAGCTCTGGTAGTGGGGGGAATGGGTGGGTAGGAAGCCAAGACACATTTCCAGGGCAAAAGTGGCCCCCTCCCATCCCCCAGGGAGGGATATGCTAGCTGTATCCCTGTGGTGTTCCCCGGCTCACCATCCCCCACCTCCTCCTGGCCTGACTGCCCCTCTGCTCAGAAGCAACCCACCTTGAGCCCAAGGGGAGCCCCCACCTGCTGCCTCTGGGACCAGCTCTCTGTGAGCTGATGAAGGATAGTGGTAGTGAGAAGGGGTCAGGAGCCAGGCTCTGCAGTTTGGAAATGGGATTCCTCTGTTCAAGAGCTGTGTGACCCTGGGAAGTTACTAGACTTCTCTGAAGCCAGTTTCCTGGTCTCTGAAATAAGGATAAGACTGGAATGACACACAGAATGACACAATCACATTAAAATGCATATATCCACATGCACCCATACAGATTTGTAGAGAGAGAGAATGTCCATGGAAAGGTTCAAGAAATGGACAGATTTCAGAGGAATAAGGTCAATATAGGAGAGAGTCCCTGGCCACTGGAGACCCTTTTTGCAATGCTCGCATTTCTTACGGCATGCTCGTCTTATTCTCCCCCAAATGATTTTATCTTTATTTCAGGGGGTTGCTGGGAGGACTGGCTACAGTAAGCCATATAAAGAGTTTAGCATCCTGCCTTTAGCATTATCCAGGGAACACTGGATAAATGGTTAGTTCTTCTCCTTGTCCTTCTTCTCCTTCCTCTCCTGCTGGCTGGCTCTCCCAGTTCCCTGCCATTCTCCTGAGCCGAAACTGCCTCCCTCCTTCCCGTCGCCCTTTATTTATTTATATTCTCTTCAAACGGAAGGTGTGTGCGGTTGGCTCAATTCATTCACATCGCTCAATTTGCTCCACTGCCCTCCACCCCTCCTTCCACCTCTCTTTCCCTCACTGAGACCAAAAGCGTAAATTCCTTCTGGCTATTAATTAAAAGCAGCCTCTCCCTTAGTGTGAGTGTACTTGCCATAAATTAATAGCAGTCTTCTTAATCAAATCTTATCTCCTCCTCGAGCCATAAACACGTGGGGCTCGAGTTGGTATCTCTACGCACCCAGCTGTGAAATTTAATTTCTGATGCTTCAGCAGTCTGCGTGGGGTGGGTGGGTGCCTGTTTGACCCCCCACCTGAGTCCCAGCACCGGACCCCTGGACGAGCAACAGGGCTTGCTGAACTGCCTCCCTTCACGTTTGGGGGGTGGAGCATGCCTGGCTGTTTAAACCTGAAGTCTCAGAAGTTCAATCGCCATGATCATTATAATGCCTTTCATGTCTTTTATCCCATCTGATCCTCATGACAACTCTATGAGGGAATGGATTGGGAGATGGGGAAACCGAGTCTAACATGGTCTTTAGTGTCATCTGGATAGAATACCAGCACAGCCACTTTCTAGCTGCCATTCTGACCCTCAGTTTCCTCATCTGTCCAAAGGCAAAGATAATCCCTCCTGCAGTTTTGACGTGAGAATGGGATGAAATGTCACACGCAAAGGACCTGGCAGCACCTGGCTTATAGGTGCAGCACAGGGTACAAAGATTTCACTAAAAGACCTGCCTAAGATCGACCATCCAGTTACTAACCAGTGGAGCCTGGGCACATTCTCAATTCCAATCCCACTCAATTCCACAGGCTCAATTCCCACTCAAATGCCACACCCTCGGCACTGTGAAGCTCTGGAGTCCGAGATCCCTGGGCCAGCTCAGCTCAGCCTCCCCCTACGCCTGGCCTGTCGAATGCCCACCCAGCGTGTGCCCACAGGACTGAGGTGGCCCCGGGAGCTGCCCGTGCCCAGGGCAGAGCCTGGACGGAAATCACTCCTGCCACCTTAGCCGCAGCTGCTAAGTAACTCTGAGCCACTGCCCACTGCGCCCCCCTCCCAGGGCACCCCTCTCCTCCTGGGCCACTGCATCACCACCCTACAGCCATCCCTGTGCCCATCAAACTCTCAGTCTGGCTTCTCTGGATCCTTCTCGCAGAACTTCCCTGAATTAGCTTCCCTTTTCCTAAGTAGGCAGCTGCTCTTCTTTTCAAGTCCTCCCATTGCTTTTCAGTTAATTTGCTTGTTGTTTTTCCACTTTACTGATTTATTATATATCCATCACAACATTTCCCATTTTAACCATATTTTAGGGGGGTGGGAAGTTATTGCGTAATAGGTACAGATTTTCTGATTGTAAAAGCCTCGAGTTTATTTACAATTCTTCACACCCTCAAGGAGGTGTGTCTCCAAGAAACTCCTCCCCTGCCCTGCTGGCTGCTCTCAGAGACGCCACCCTCTCTACCGACGGCACTCAGAGTTCTCTAGCCCAGCGGTTCTCAAAGTGGGAGCCCCAGGACATCAGGAGCAGCAGCATCTGGAACAGGTTGGAAATGTGATTTCTCAGCCCACCCTGCTGCACCAGGAAGTCCAGGGTGAGGGGAAGGGCTGGCACTGTGTGTTCTCACCATCCTTCTAGGGCATTCTGATGCACGCTCCTTGGACAACCCCTGGGCCAAGAGCAGGTGTTCTCAACCAGGGGCAGCTCTGCAGCCCAGGGGACATTTGGCAAAGTCTGGAGATAAGTTTAGTTGTCACAGATTGGGGGTGGGGGCCAGGGTACTATTGGCATCTAGTGGATAGAAGCTAGGGATGCTTCTAGAAATCCTACAATGCACAGGCCAGCCCCCACCACAGAGAATTATCTGGCCCCAAATGAAAAGAGTGCTGAGGTTGAGAAGACTTGCTCTAGACCCATCCAGGCCAGGATTATCTGGCCATCAACATATGGGAAGGGAGGGGGACATCAGAGGCCCCCCTAGAGTTCCCAGGGATCAGGGAAGCACATTTCCAGGGCGGATCCTCAAACACAGGTGCTCCGGACCGTGACGGCACATGGACAGGGCACTTCTCTGCAAGCCCAACGTGCTGAACACGCACCAGCCCGCAGCACCGCCACAACGGCCCTCTCAGAGGGGTACCCTTCTGATGGCCCATTTCACAGACAGGGACCTGCTGCACAGAGCGGTCATTCGCTCAAGACTTCACGGCTAGGGGAAGGCAGAGTGGGGACTTGAACCCAGAGCCGGTCTTCCGACACAGCATGCGTGTACTTCATCTCCTCGGCTGTTATTAAATAATCTCTTCCAGCCAGAAAGGAAAGCTGCAGGCATTGCAGTAACTCTCTCGCGCCATCTGTCTAGGAGTGTTGATTAAGTGCCTACTGTGTACTCCTCTCTAAGCTAGCTGCTCTGAACATGATGGCGTGGTCCCAGGCTGCAAGCACGGAGCATATGTGTGTAGTAAAGGGCAAGCAGCGATGATTTGGGGGCCTCTCCCGAGGTGCAGAGCTGAAGGTGCTCAAAGCATTTGGAGAAATGGGATCAGAACTAAAGAGTAAGGGAGGCTCCATGGGAAAGCTGGGCTTTAGTCTGGATCTTGAGGCCTGGGGGAGATTTGCAGAGCTGTGGGAAAGGAGGCCAGAAGCAGGGGGGAGCAGGGAGCTTGGTTTTGCAGCCAGAGAGACATGGCTCCGAATCCTACTCCACCCCTTCCCAGCAGCACAAATCTTGGGCAAGTCGCTTAGCCGCTCACCCCAAGCCTCTGCTTCCTGATCTGCAAAGTGGGGGCACCGCCACCTACCACTCAGCCTTGCGTGGGGATGAGATGGGCAGTCTCACGGAAAAGCCCTCTATTCAGAGGCTGGCATGCAACTCCTAGGTCAGTGCTGGCCAGCGTGAAAGCGGGTATCGTTCTGGTCTGATAACTGGAGACTGAGACCCGGTGTGGGGTGTGACATGGGGCCAAGTGGACAAGAGAGGGTGGGCTCAGGCAATAAAGGAGCCGGTCCTGGAGCCAGCATGAGCCTGTAGGTTCTGGGCAGCCCCAGCAGAGCCACTGTAGATTAGCAGGTGTTAGAGAGGCCTAAGAGCATTAGCAGCTAATTACGCTTTTGTCCTTGTTATAATCAGGTGAATGGAAAGAGGACTGCGAAGGGGAGAGCCTTAAAGAGAAAGCTGGCAGCTGGCAGCCAGGAATACCTGCAAACATGTCTATTACACTCTAGAACGTGGCCTCTCTCAAATGGCCAGAGGGTCTGGGGGGAGGGGGCAGAAAGGGTGCAACCGTTACAGACGCTTAAAACCAGAGGGCAATCGAAGTCCAGCTTGGCTCACAGGAAACAGGGAGCCACTGGGGGCCTTTGAGAAGGGGAAGGAGTTTGATGAGAGAGGACGTTTAGAAAGACGGCTTGGACAGCTGTCTGCAGGATGGATGGAGAGGAGAGGCTGGACCAGGGGGGTCCGTCAGGAGGCGGCAACTGTAATTCAGGCGTGAGCTAACGTGGCCGAGTGCCGGGAAGGCCGGGAGAACTGATGGGGCCCGGCAGCCCACACGTCTTTCCAGGCATTTGCTTCTCTGGTTGGAGGTGGTGCCTCGGTGGTCTTGAGGCCGAGGGTCCCACGGGAAACACGCAAATGACTCCAAGCTGGCCTTGCTGTTCGCCAAGGCCACATGCCGATGCCCAGGGTCAGGGCCTCCCCTTTAGACCTGCCTGTTAGATTTGGGGTTGTCGACACCAAAGCTGGAGAAAATGCAGATCAGAGACTCTAACGCTCAGGGGGGCCGGAGGGCCCAGCCGTGTCTCGTCTCGGGGAACTCTGCCCTGCCTCATCTTGACCCCCTGCTTGGCTTCCTCGCCTGGGCCCATTGCTCCCCCTGGAAAACTGCTCCTGCCTGGGAAGGCATGTCCAAAGGGGAGGGTGTGATCTGCTGGAGCCGGGGGAGTTGCAGCCTCAATAGCACTGCTCCCTGCCGCACAGGTGCAGCCTCGACAGCGCTGCTCCCTGCCGCACAGGTGACTAGCAATGGTGAGGTGTCGTGCCTGGGAAGACACAGGCAGGCTTCTGGTCACCCTCAGCTCCCTAGCATGCTCCGCAATGGCAAATGCAAATACAGGAACCCAGGTAAATGTGAATTTCCCTTTCAGACCCTGGACTGTTAGAATTGGGGATTCTCAAAAGTCCAAACCTGCAGGAAATGTAGTATATAGATGCAATGTTTGGGACATACTTATACTAAAATATGACTCGCTGTTTATCTGAAATTCAAATTTACCTGGGCATCCTGCATTTTATCTGGCAACCCTGTCTACCTGCGGATTCCAGGCACTTTAGAACTAGAACATAGCATGGTGAACCTGTACAATGGGATGGTATTTAACGATGAAAAGAAATGCGCTATCTAGCCACAAGAAGACATAGGGGAACCTTAAATGCACATTGCTAAGTGAAAGAAGTCTGCTTGAAAAGGCTACATACAGTACGACTCCAACTACATGACACTGGGGAAAAGGTAAAATTATACAGACAGTAAAAAGATCAGTGGTTGCCAAGGCTCGGGGTGGGCAGGTAAGGGTGGGGGGGTGGACGCATTTTTAGGGCAGTGAAACTATTCTGTGGGACACTGTCCTGGGCGATATGTGACACTGTGCATTTGTCAAAATCCATAGAGTGAACAACAGAGAGTGAGCCCTCATGTAAAGTGCAGACTTTAGTTACTAATAAGGTATCAATATTGGTTCATCAGTTGTTTCAAAGGAACCCCACTAAGGCAAGATGTTACTAACTGGAGAAACTACGTGTACTGGGGAGAAGCACGGGAACTCTCTGTACTGTGCAATTCTTCTGTATAGCTAAAACTGGCCTAAAAATAAAGTGTAGGCTTATTATTTTTTAAGTGGATTGGACGAGACACCTGGACAGCCAGGCCCTCCTCCAGCAATTCCCACTAACTGGGGCACCTGGCCAGGCCTTTCTGCTCATATCTGAAATGGGTTAATACCTAAGAGCATCAGTCACAGGCTGTCAGGAACCTTAAAGGTGAAAAGTATCACACACTAAAATGTTAAGAGAGGGCAGACTAATGCAGTTGATTCTCAATTAGGAGCAAAGGCTGCCAACCAGCACACCTGGCTTCCCTGCAGGATGGGACGAGTTGTACCAACTGCCCTGCCTCCGTTTCTCACCTCTAAGAGGAGGGAACTGATCTCCGTGGACCCTCCCTTTCAGCTTAAAAACCTTATGGTGATTCTAGGCTCCCTGCCTTGATCTGTCAATAAGGATGCATTTGGGGGATTGCAATTTGTCCTACCATGAGTCCCCATAACACAAAAAGAGAAAGGTAAATCTGCAGCAGGGAAAAAACAAATATCGTGTACTGCAGTCCACAGCCAAGCGTAAATGAAGTTGGCACCATCTAGCATGAATGATCAAGGCCATTCTGCCCCCATCATGCTGGAGTTGCAGGCTGGCTACACGTGGCAGCCCCGTACCTGCCAGCAGGATACCCATATGATTAGAATGTGTGAGAGCAGATTTTATCAGGCTAATAAAAGTTTAAATGATCAAAGTGGAATCAGAACCCAGCCAAGGAGGGAAGGCTGGAGGGAAAGGGTTGGAGGTTTCTTCTTTAGTCTGGGGGCAGGCATGGAAGTTGTGACTCCCTCCTCCCCATCCCCCCGCCAGAGCCTCCAGCCATCTGTCCCCGCCAGCCCTCTGCCTGCTTAGCTCATTTCCAGAAACGTGGCCGTCTGGAGTGTAACGGGGGCACGGCAGGAGCCATCACATCCAGCAGAGCACAGGGCAGGAGGAAGGGAGGGGAGGGGAGGGAGGGCAGGGGTACAAGGGCACGGGACGAGGGAGGCTGGCGCAGGTTGTGCAGGTGAGAGGGAAAGATGGGACACGCAGGCACGCCCTGGTGGCCTCCAGCCTCTCTCCCTCTCCAGGATGATGACGGTGACAAAATTCCATGGATGACACCAATAGCCTTAGGGAACGTATGGGATCCAAGGGACCGAGCTTCATGGCCTGCCCACATGCCCTTCTCCCAAGCATGTTTACAACACAAGAGGGCTGTCCAGTGGGCCAGTGGATTCTCAGGATCACACAGAGACCCCCGAGCGCAGCTGGTCCAAGATGTATGGTGAACAGGAAGCCAGGGGTGGGGGCCGGGGGCTTTCCTAAGCCCGCAGCACACCCGGCCTTCTCTTCCTCCTTTCCTTTGCACCTCTCCTCCAGCTCCCTTGGCTGAGGAGCATTAAGGGGGCTCCTGCCCCCTAGAGAGATGCTTTCCAGTGTGGAGGTGGGCTTTGGGGTCCCTGGGCCAGCCCTGGATTGGGAGCTGTTCCTGAGGGTCTCTGCTGGTCAGAGGCCCAAACCACTGCATTGTTCCAGTTGCTGAGCAATTGTGAAGTCCAGTACTCTGGGGGGGATAAGGCGGAGGTAGAGGAAGGGAGTCTTGGGGTCCCTGCGGCCCCCCCTTCTTGCCTCCCTCCTGATCATGCAGGCAGGTCCACCCAAGGGAACAACTCTGGTGGACCAGAGTGGGGGGAGGGATTCCCCCCCAAAGGGCATGTGCTCAGGGCTCCAGGGGCAACCTCGGTGGTGGCACCCGCCCGGCCTGCCTGAGGCAAGCACCCAGCATGGGAGGACCAGAGCCCTGGAGGGAAGGAGCAGGGGGCACCCAGAGTTGATCCCACGTGGGCCCCGCACGTGCTGCTGACTGATGAGATTTGGGCTTTCTTATGCAGACTAATCAGATCACGGCAGGCCTTAACTGGATTTGGCAGAAAGCTTCCAAGAGAACTGGCTGAAGGTGGCTATGAAACAGCATGGGAACCCGGGCATGTGACGAGGGCTGGGGTCTGGCCGTGGCTCTCCCTGGCCCCCAGGCCCTCGGCTTGGCCTCGGGCTGTCCCCCCGCCCCTCACTATCCCTCCCAGGCCATATCACGGAGGCCCTTCTTCTTTGACATGGCACTTCAGTTGCTTAATCTCATCTCACCCCCAAGGGGAATTTTCAAGGTAGGTTTCAGCATCCCCATTTCACAGAAGGTAAAACAGAGACTTGGAGATGAAGAAAAGTGCCTTTGTATCTCACGGTTAATAAACGTTAGGTCTGGGATTCGCCCGCCTGATATGGTTTCTATCTCAAAAGCTGCCCTTCTCCCCAAACCTAGTGGTATCCAAATCCCTCAACCTCTGGGGCCCACCTGGCAGACTGTGCCCCTCGCCAGCCTCCGAGGACTGAAGGACTCAGGTGGACTACGGGGTGGGGAGGAGGCAGCGTGGGTGGGATTCGTGGGCTCTAGAGAGTCAGGGGCCGACCTCAGGCTGGAGGGCTGCCTCCCTGGGTGGGCACCTGCCCCGGGGGAGGGCCTCGAGGCAGCTCTTCTCCTGCCACCCAGAGAGCCATGACGCCCCTTCCCCAGGCCCTGCTCTGTAAAACCCTAGAGGGGGGAACTTGGCTGCTCCCAATGGAATGCGGGGGTGGGGGAGGGGGGAGGAGAGAGAAAGAGGGGGGAGAGGGAGAGGCAGCAGGTTGGAGCCCCAGCACTCCGCTGCTCCTGGCAAGACTCCCCCCTACCCCATGGGTAAATGACGTCCCCCGGCCGCCTTCCCAGCCTGTGCTATTTGTCCCCGTAGCACTTCTCAGCATCCACCAGACATAAACTTCACTTATTTATTCTGTGTGTGAGCTCCCCACCTAGCACGGAAACACCCCGTCAGCAGAGGTGCTTGCTGCCTCTTTCCTCTCCCCCTGTGGCCTCAGCTCCCGGAACAGTGCTTGGAATACTGTGGGTGTCCCATTAGCATTTGTCGAATGAATGAATTCATGAGAGAGAGAAGGGTGTGAGTGAGACAGGTGCGAGAAAAAAGAGGTGGTGTGGGAAGAGGTGCGGGGACGAGGGAAGGACACGAAGAGAAGGGACGTGTGGGCGGGGGAGGCACGCGTTGGCAGGAAGGAAGCCGTGGCTTTCCCCGTGGGGAGGGGGGCACCTGGGGGCGGGGGCAGCAGCGCGAGTGAGAGAGAACAGTCCCTGTGTGTGTGAAAGATGGAAATAGAAGCGTGCACGTGGCAGCGGAGAGGGTGGGCAGGGTGTGCCCGTGAGCAGGGGGCGGGCGGGGCCGGGGCGGCGGCACTGGGTGCTGTTTGCAGGGTGATCCCTCCTGCCCCCTGGCTCCTGAGGACACCTGGGCAGCGAGCTGGGCCGGCGGCGAGCTCCCCGTAGTGCCAAGAACCTCCCTTCCGGTGCCCGTTGGTTCCCTCGGGCTGCCCCCACCCCACCTCAGCCTCCCACGTGGGGCTCTCAGCTCTGCATGTGACGGTGGCCTGGTCACCCTGGGGAAGAGGATATGGCTCATGCTAGCCTCCGGAGGCCAGCAGAGAAGGTGGGAGTCCACGGGAAGGCGGCCTGGCGCCCGGGCCAGCCCCAGATGGCCCCAGCTGCTTGCTGAAGCTGGGGTGCAGGGTGCTGCCACCAATGGGGGACCAGAAGGCCATCTGGAAGAGGGCCTCGTGGGGGCAACATTAGGGCGGGCTGGCAGCTTCCCCCGCTCCCCGCCGTCATCCGGGAATGCACGGAGGCAGCCAGGAAGGCGGCTAGGGGCTGGGGAGCTGCGGGTGATAGTTCCCATGCTGTCCAGCTCCCCTGCCACCTGGGGCAGCTGCCAGGCAGTGGGAGGGTGCGGTGGACATGGCTCAGGCGGGCTGTCCAGGAAGCCCTTGAGACTCAAAGCCACTAAATCGGAGGTCACAGCCTGTGAGGGGAAGGCGGTGAAGCCACGGAGGCTTGTCCAGCCATCGTGTCCCAAAAGTATGTGCCTCCCCCCCGGACCCGTTCTAGGCAGAGATACGGATTGGGAGACCTGGTTGAAGGTGGCAGGAGGCCTGCACCTTTGGAACGGAACCACTGGACAATCTGGGGGCAGGGGACAGGAAAGGGGTCCCAGGTGTGAGAGTGCCTTCCCCATTGCCCCTGCCAAGGGGCCCTCCACAAAGGAAGTAGCATGGGAGAAGCCAGCGTGCAGGCAGGGTGTCAGGACAGCAGGGTCCTCACGCTTGCTCTGACTCCAGCCCACTGGGTGACTGGAGGGTCGTGTGGCACAACAGGGAGCCTGAAGGAGTTCCACACCTGACTCTGCCACCCCTGTCCCTGGCACACCTGGTTTGGAAACCTTGGGCAGGTCATGCCACTCAGCCCTTCTGAGCCTCAGTTTCCTTGTCTGTAAAATGGGCTGATGGGAATATGAAGTAAGTCACCTGATGAAAGCACTGTATTGTTGATATACTTCTTCATTTTGTTTGTTTATATGTTCATGCCTTTATATATTTACGCATCCTCTGCTCTGGCCCCAGCATCCCAGCCTTTAAAAGGAGGGTGCTGGTTGGTTCCTGAAGTGCCCTGTTCCAGGAGCCCACAGCCACCCCCCTCGCCAGCAGTCCCCACCCACTCAGCCATCCCTGATGTGGGAGCAGAGGGAGGGCAGGGAGGGGGGACACAGAACAGTGGGGCTGGTCCCAGCATCCTCCTCCTCCCACCACCCCTCTGATCTGTTGGCCCCTTCAGCCTTCCTCCCTCCAAGACCCCCCCCCAATGACAGCTCCCTGGTGACAGCCCGAGGACACCCAGCAAAGGGGAGAGTAAGCTGGCATGGATCAAGGGGGCTGACTTTGTCACCAAAGGCTGGTGGCTCACCCCGACCCACGCTTACTGTAAAGCCATCTAAGCACATGCAGCGTTACAGAGGCCTGCGGGAGCTCAGGGTCCTGTCCCGCTGGGTCGGGCCACCCCGCTGTGAAGGCAGCTCAGACGGCACGGCCCCCGACAGCCAGCTGGCCAAGGCGGCGGCCCATCGGCCAGTTTTAATTGTTTATCCTCCAGCCTTGTATACTTCTCGATAAAATCCAGAGCACAAGAGCGGCCCGTCTCCCTTGGCTTCCCCCTGTGGCCCTGGCTCCCTGGGGACGCTGCTCTGCTCTTTATGGAAACCGCTTGCTAAACTGCACCCACTTGAAGCCTGTAACTGTCAGGAAATGACCCTCCCGGAAAGGAAGCTGCCAGTTCAGTGTGAAGGTCTGGGCATCGCGGGAACTTATTGGGAATGCCAAATGGTCCTGCCAGAAGCAGCAGTGCCCCCTCCGCCGATGCCCCAAAGCTTTTATGTGAGCCTTCAGAGGAAGGTGGGGGGCAGCGAAAAGGAAGACCCGGGGTCGAGCCTGGTTCCGTCGCCAACTGTGAGCTACAAGACCTCGGATGAGTCCCGGCTCCTCTCTGGCCTTCCGTTTCCATTTATACAATAAAATGGGTAGATTAGGTATCGGGGGCTTTAACTCTCCTTTTTCTTTTAAGGAAAGAATCCTTCAAGTGCAACTTAGGCAGATCCCCAGGAGAGGGTTCAGAGAAAAAAATAATGCTCTGGTTAAGGAGGGACAGAGAAACGCAGTACCCACCTGGAAGGAGTCACTGCCTTTCTTATTTTTCCAACTGAAATCTGTAAGTTTCTGGAAGATTAAGACTGGACCTTTTCATCAGTGTGTCCTGCAGAATGGACCTGCCCCAGCGTGTTGGCCCTACTAGTGCTTAAGACTCAGAGGGGAGGACGGAAGCAACGCCGAGCTCACAGTGCCCTGGCCACCCTGCACTGTCTCCAACAGGGGGTGCTGCACGAGCAGCACCCAGCACCTGCAGATCCCGGAGTTTCTCTGGGGAAGGGGGTCCCAGGCCTCACTATGCAGACCCGTCCCTTGGGCAGTCCAGTCCGACCCCCCTCTCCCCACCCCGTCCAGGGAGGCCCCTGGTTTCTCCCCAGAGCCCGAGGGGGGCAGCTGTCTGCTGGGCCAGAAGCCACATCTGGAACTCATCCTCTTCATTAATTGAGTGGCTGTTTCCCCAGCTCCAGCTCACTTGAGGCCCCAAAACCCTGTCCACGCTGCTAACAAGGATGTAACTCACCCATTAGAAAGGGGCTGCCTTCCCAACGGGCCTCTGCCTGCCCTGGGGGTGGGAGACGCGAGCAGAGGGGCCTCACCCCCAGGGTACCCGCGGCCTCTCCAGGACAGAGCCCCCATCTGATCACTCGGCTCCTAGCTCTCCAGAGAGTCCAAGCCCCTGTCTGGGGACAGACTGGGGACAGGCCACGGACGGCCCCTGCCAGCTCCTGTCCTGCTCCAGTGATGGGCTTCGCGGCTATCACATCCACGTGGGATGAGTCAATCTGTCATCAGGTCCCTGTGCAAACTACAGCCCATCAAGAGGTATTTACTAAAAAATAAAAAATAAAAAATAAAAAAAAAAAGAGGTAT
>JAQZBX010059846.1:0-17434 GCA_029593785.1 Cabassous unicinctus
AAAAAAAAAAAAAAGATTTTATACAAAGATGCCTGCTTGCCACAATAGTTGAGGAAAATCAATTGAACCTCAAGCAGACAGCAATTGTGTTTCTATGAACAAGAATTATTTGCATTATTATCAGTTTTCTATGATTTAAAGAACTCAAACCAAAATAGCTCAAAGACAGTGAAAATCACAAAACCCATAGAACAATGTAACCTCAATGAGTGGCCTAAGTATTACATAAATTTTCATTGAAGACACTTAGTAAATGTTTTGTTACATTTCAGTCATTCACAGTTTTTTTTCCCTAACAGAAGATAAAGTTATGTAACAGTATTCAAATTAAGTACAGATGATTTTTAAAATAAAATAAATCTATGAAAGTGAAAACTCTTCTCCCATTTATTTCTACTTTTTTTTTTTTTTACAAAAGAAAAGTACAAACTGCAAACTTTCTGTATTCTTAGTAGTCCTGGTAAGAAATAGCATACCCAGAATAGGAGATTAAAAGAGTTTAATGGAGATTATTTATCCAGCTATGGAAAGAGCTAAGGGAAACTAAAAAAGGATGAAAAAGTAGCCCAGGGATAGCAAGGGTGGGAAGCCATTAACACAATAAGGCTTGAGAAAGCCAGGCATGGAAGTGTTTGCAGTAACCCAGAAATAAATGGATCTGTAGCAGAGCTGTGTTTACCTTAAATATACCCAGCCATTGACAAACCACAGAAGGGAACCAGCAGAATAAATATTGTGACTTCCTTACCCTTTCACCATGCTCTCTAACTTTTAGGTTGCATTTCCAGATGGCCAGAGTAAAATACAGTCTTTTTGAAGCAGAGCATGGAAGCAGACCATGGATGACTTCCTAGGGTGGAGAAGGAGTGATAGGAGTATTTCTAGTTCATGTTCTTATAGTGTTTTCATTTGTATTGTTTTTTTGGAGTTAGTTGGAAAATTGAAAACATAGGGTAAATAAGTAAGAGTCTTTCAATATTTTTATTTTTACTCAGTCAACAGTCATTGAATACCAAACACCACTATGGGTCAGACACTGAAGTTAGCATTTGGACTTAAAGAGGTGAATAAAATAGATAGAACCTTGCTTTTCTGTGGCTTATTTAAAGGACTTTTAAAGAGTGAGGCAAATTGGACTTAATATATGTATCAACAGTTTGTAAAAACAGAACCAATAGTTGAAGAAAGATTTTTTTTTAATTTCAGAAAGTGTTCTAATATTACTTACTGGTTGAGAAGGAATCAGATTTATTAAGAAGTAAGCGCTCTGTGCCTAGATGTTCTCCATCAAAGACTCAGTGACTTTTCAGAAGGTGTCAGTTTCATGGGTTTATTTAAATGACTAGTGTGTACAGAGCACAGCATTAAGAATTTAGTGAAAATTCAGAGACTAAATTGGCTATGTTTAAGCATCCACATAATGAGAAAAGACCAACATGCAATTGATATAAAAATTGAGCTAAGAAGACAATTTAATTATTGCCAACATGGTACAAAACTATACAGGTGCATGTAACAAACCCTCAAGGTTATGGTGGCCAGAGAGAACATTGGGAGGAAATGAGGTGATAGTGATGGATTTGATTGATAGCAAAGAGCATGGTCAGAGGCAGCAGGAAGTCAGCAGCTTATAGGGATGAAAAATAATCATGATGAATGTTTCAATAGTGCTCTCCATAGAATCTCATGCTTGTTACTAACTTTGATCTTCACAACAATGTTGTGATGCAGAATGTAAAATTCTTTAAGGGGATGCAGAAGACAGTAGTTAGGATCCTGAAATATGAACCTGCCAAAATACTTTAAGCAAATTTCATAATTTCTCTAATCCTCATCCACTGCTTCAGAAAAACAGCATAATAGTGGTCATACCTCATATTGTTTCATTGTAATTAAAAGAGAAAACCAGGACTTTATTATTGCATTATTTTATTTTTGCAGGATTTGAAGGTTAGGAAGATTGATATGTAGCCAAAAAGTAGCCTGACTGGGACGTGAAGCTAAGTCTGCTCATACTGAATCCATGGCTTTTGCCACTGTATAAAACAGTCTGAACTGTGTGCTTTGACAGTAAGAGATGGGCCTGTGTGTGGTGGGAGGAAGAAGTACAAAAGAGGAGGGTAATTGTATTGTGGATGGTTTTGAATGTCAGGCTGAGAAGTTTAGATGTATTTTAGAAGTCAAAAAGGAAATGTGATACATTCATTGATTTTAAGGCAAAAGGAATATTATCTAATCTACTGCATATTGTTTAAAAATATTTTATGAGATGACTCAAAGGAAATTGTACTTGGAAGTGCAAACAGTTAATGTGGATAAGAGTTGAGCTGCTGGGTTTGAAAGGGGCAGTATCCCTGAAATGCCTTCTTTGAGCCTCTGATATTCCACTAATCAACCACAACCACCTCATATTCCAGATGAGGGAAAAAAAGTCCACAGTGACAAGCAATGAAATAAGGTATCTTGAGGTAGAATGACAATCTTGAATAAATTTAGTTATCCTGATTTCCAAGAATGCATTCTTTCTACTTTATGAGAACTCTTCAAGAACTAATGAAGTCCTCAGACACAAGATGGCAGAGGCTGGAATTAGTACACAATGAAGATTTGCAAAGAGTCTTCTAAGAGTGGTGTACTTTGTTTAGCATGGAGAAGGATATTAAGAATGGTCTTCTGAGTATTTAGAATAGTCTTAGAGAACATGTAATTTATATCCCATCTAAAAATGTCCTCTAATATATTCCAACAGAATGACAGATAGCTTCTATTTAAATACCCTTGGTAAAGAGAATTTTTCTACTGACTAAAGTGGCTTTTTTTTTTAAATACAATTTTTTTGTGGGTACAATAGCTATTGCATTTAGCTGGTAGAGGCTGTTTTTCATTTATTCAGTGTACAGTGTAAGAGTTATAAAATGAAACTACCTGGATTCATTATCCCCACTCACCGTAGATGAGAGGCTGAATGTCTCCAAGCTTCAGTTCCCTCATTTCCAAGATGGATTTTGTAATAGTAACCACCTTGGGTGATGTGGAAAATGGGTAATGCACATGACTGAGCAGCCACATTGCTGGCCCATAGTGAGTTGTTTTATTGATATTTTTATTATCCTTTAGAATCCTTTGTTCTATCTGGAAACACTACTTCATATGGAAGAATGGAAGGAACAATTTGCAATGATACAGGTTCATGTGCAGAGATGGTATCAGTTAAGTTGTGGATCTGGGCCTTCCTGGACCAGAGGAAAAAACTCAAGGTTTTAGTTTCTGTAACAAGTGGCACATCTGGAAAATGATTAGTACCATCTGAAAACAAAGTCAAAAACTGTGATTTTTAGTCTTAGGATTAGATTGTTCTTATATGTAATTAGAACATGTTAGAACTGTCTGTTAGAATTACACAATTGTCTTGTTAAATGAAATGAACACAGGAAGCATAAATCTATCTCACTGGATTGCTGTGAAAATTATATCATGGAACACAGTGTTTCACACAAATGGAGCACCCTGAAAAGAATTTGAATTCAGTCATTTTTCACTCCTCTTAGCCTCAGTATTTCATCCATAAAATGAGCAAAATATCTCATAGCTGATTCCACTGCCTGAGACACAGCAGGGATCCATCAAATATTAACTATATGTAGTAATGATAATAGTAATAATAATAAGCCAATTTGAGAAAGAAGACATGTAGATGGAAAGAGTAAAGCTATTAATAAGTGGAGAGCCCTTGTTATATGACATATCTATCTTGCAGGTTTTCAACCAGCATATTTTAGGTGCTTAATAAGGATTTGAAATAAATTAATGAAAATTCATATGAAAATTTACAAGTTCTTAAGTATACCTGGTGATAAATGGAAGTCAGCAACCCAGCTTGGATTTCCCCAAAAACAGAGGCTGAGAGAAGGGCTTGTATGCAGATATTTTCTTTTGCAAAATTGAATAGAGGGCTTGGTAAGAGTGAAAAATGGGAAGGTATGAAGGTTAGCCCAATATTTTGTTAAGCTGATTAGCATTTTTTCCACTGGCTCTTAAATCCTAATGGGCAAATATTTCCCTGGGAAGTGTTAACTCCCTCATATTTCCAGGAATGTGTATGCACTAGAATGATAAATCAGGGTCCCCAAAGTGTCTCAAACAGCAAGTGCCAAGGCAGAAAGCAAGAGATGAGTTCATGAGAAGAGATATTTTTAAGAGGATTCAGTGGAATTAAGCTGCTGCCAGGCTATAATTGTGAGCAGCTGTTTGCTGTAGAAATGGAGAAAAGTAGTAGGTGAAAAGGGGGTAAAACAGCACAAAAAATGCCCAAGACACTGAATGATTACTAATTAAAAATAATATTGCTTTTGCAGATTTTTCCAGCTCATAATGATGTGCTTACATAACCACATAGTAAATAGAGAGTCAAAACAATGTGACAGAATTCATTCTTTTGGGTATTACAAAGAATCCAGAGTTGCAGAAAATATTCTCCACTGTGTTTCTAATCATGTATGTGGCCACAGTGATGAGAAACCTACTCATTGTGGTAACCATGACCACAAATCTGAGTCTGAGATTACCTATGTACTTTTTCCTTACTTCCTTTTTCCTCATGGATGTTACCTACTCTTTTGTCATTGCCCCCAAGATGATTATGGACTCCCTCTTTCAGAACACTACCATCTCCCTGAAAGGCTGCATGACCCAACTCTTTGCACAACATTTATTTGGTGGTGTGAGGATCATTCTTCTCATCCTTATGGCCTATGACTGCTATGTGGCCATAGGTAAACCCCTGCACTACCAGACCATCATGAGTCCTCGGCTTTGCTGCCTTCTGCTGGGAGTGGCCTGGGTTGGGAGATATATGCACACAATGATAAAGCTTCTCTTTATGTACCCAAATACCATTCTCTGGCCCAATATCATTGATCACTTTATGTGTGATTTGTTTCCATTTTTGAAACTGGCCCACATGGACACCAAAGTCCTAGGCCTCCTTATCATCCTCAACCATGGGGTGATGAATGTGACCATCTTCTCTGTGCTCATTGACTCCTATGTGGTCATCTTCTGCTCTCTGAGGTTTTGCAGCTCTGTTGGGCAATGAAAAGACCTATCCACCCATTGCTCCCACCTCACAGTTGTCCTCTTGTTCTTTGTGCCATGTATCTTCTTGTATTTGAAGCCTGTGGCCACTTACTCCATAGACAAGGCAATTGCCATGTCCTTTACAATTGTTGAACCTATGTTAAATCCTTTAATCTATACCCTGAGGAGTTCCGAGGTGAAAAATGCCATGAGAAAACTGGATGAAATGAGGAACCCTGGGTGGTCATTAGCTAATATGCTAAAAACAAGCCTTTTCTTCAAATACATTGAGGACTTACCCTTATCATCCACTCCAATCCATTGCATACCCAGTAGTCAGTGACATCTCATATGCATTCCATCAGGTTATGATGCAATGTTCTCCCTAATCGTGTTTCTGCTGACATCTTCAATATATTTTGTACTCCATCCTGTTTCTCACAGGGCTCTGGCCATAGTTCTTCTTTTTTTCTTTTTTTAAAAACCTGTATTTTAAACAATCCAATCTTTCCCTAGTATATTAGTTTCTTAGCTACTTAAATAAATACCATACAATGGATTGGTTTAACAGCAGGAATTTATTGGCTTTCAGTTTCAGAGGCTAGAAGGCTTGCTTTCTCCTGGAATTGGTATTTTATAGATGGCCAGCAATCTTGAGGTTCCCTGACTTTTCTGTGACATGGCAATGCACATGGCAGTGACTTTTCCTTCCTCTCCTGGGTTCTGTTGGCATCTAGTTTCTGTCTATACTTGTGACTTTCTTTCTGTACAACTTCCTTTGCTTATAAGGTCTAAAGCCATATTGGATTAAGGCCCACCTTCATTCAGTTTGGGAACACCTGATGAATAACATCTTCAAAGGTCCTATTTACAAATGTGTTCAAACCCACAGTACCAGGTGGTGGGACTTGGATATGTCATTATAGGGGACAAGTTTCAATCCACAAGACCCAGTTCAGGACTTTTGTTCTCATTCTTCTCTCTGCTGGAATCCTCTTTCTCAGAGGCATCAACTGGGTGGAGCCCTCTCATTTTTTCCCATTTTCCCATCAACTCTACACTCCTCAGAGAAGTCTTTCCTCATAGCTTTATTTATGTTATTCTATACTCTTCATCCTGCTTATGTACTTAATACCAGTGACCTCAAAGTATAATTTAAAATTTTTATTGACTTTTATATTCTGTTTTTTCCTCAAAATTGTAATCCCTGTTAGGGTAGGGATTATGTTTATTCATACATGCTGCAAACTCAGTGTTACTCCCAGTCACTTAGGTGTTTAATCAATATTACTGAATGAATATAAATTTAAATGAAATTTTTTGACCTTTGATAATTAAATAGTTGGGAAAGAAGAAGGGGAGGATAAACACATGTAAAAATTTAGGGGTTAGACTCTCCCCAGTTTGCTTGCAGCAAGGTGTCCATTTTGTAAGAAGAACCAATATTTTAAGCAGTACTTCCCTTAGACCTGGGTAAACAAGGTCCTGTCCTCAATACCACACCATGGATTGACTTCTGTGAAATTTTCCAAGATCTTCTCTAGCACCTGGGACTGGATAGGGTCTATAATGGCTTCTGGGTTGGACACCCTATCCTTGACCTAACTGCTTGTGCCCTGTCACTGTTTCTCCCTTATAGGGTACTCTGGATTTTGCACCAATGACATTATCCCCAGCCTTGTAGACAGGGACTTTGGTTTCAGGAGGGTGAGCTGTCAAGAAAATGGCTGTAGTCTGGCTCTTTATTTCTTTCACAAGATTGTTCTACCTTGCTTTACCAGAACGGTGCTGACATTCTGATTTTGGGGGACAGAGGACAACTTTAAGGATTTAGGCTACAAATGGCCCTCTGCTGACTCTTGTCTCTGGACCATGGATATGGGCTTTATCAACTCCCATTTGTCCATGCTCCAACAGTTGTGCTGCCATCTATAACACTGAGGGTGGTGGTGGTGGTAAAGGCATTCTTCCCTGCTATGTATCCCACTATCTGGCACCTGCAGCAGTTGCCTCAGTCCTTCCACAGGCTCTGTGACATGTTTCAAACAGTTCTCCTAGCATCACTGCATCTATCTCCTTGAAGACCATTGTTCTTCAATGCATAGTGCCTTTCCAACTGATTCCCTATCTGGCCATTGATGAAAATGGTGGTATTGTACTCTTCTGTGTTGGTCTTAAACCATGTCCAATAAGAGACATCACATTCCAGAAATTCAGTGATTATGGCCTAAAGAATTCAAAGGAGAACATTGGTGGAAGATGCGTAGTTCTATACTTATGCTATAAAATTATGATGAGTCAATTTAACATGACCAGGAGATGAATATTGTTTTACCTATCTTGCAGTGTGATTATCAGAATTACATTAGTGGTCATCATCAATAAAGTAATCCTTGAGAAAGTCATTGGAAGCCAGTACTTATGGATCACTGGAAGATTGACCCAGAATCATGAGTAATGATGTAAATAAAGAGCACCAAATAAATGGTATTAAGGACCTGCAGGAGACTGTTATGGGTTAAAATGTATCCCCCAAATTATAAGTTCAAATCTTAACCTCAAGTCTCATGAACGACCTATTTGGAAATAAAATATTTGAAAATATGAGTAATTGAGTCCAAACTGGATTAGAGTGGGTCCTAATCCATCATGACCAGTGGACTTGTAAGTAGAAGAGATTTAGACACCTTCAGAGAGACACAGGGAAGAAGTCCATGTGAACAGTGAGGCAGAGATTGGAGTTACGCTCCTATAAACCAGGGAATGCCAAAGATTGTTGGTAACTGCCAGAAGCTAGGAAGAGGTAAGGAATGGCTCTCATTTACAGGTTTCAGAAACAGCATGGTCTTCTGACACCTTGATTTCAGGCTTCCAGACTCCAGAAAGGTGACACAATAAATTTCTGCTTTCTTATGCCACCAAGATTTTGACCTGTGTTATATCAATACAAAGGCATTATTTCAATCCACACAGGCTCCAAAGAGAACAAAAAGATATGGTTCCTGGACTTCAACAGAAAGAGAGGTATCTATGCACTAGGAAGACACTTTATGTGCTATGATTGGACAATAAACAAATGTATAATAACCTCTTTACCCATAAGTGTAAATCTATATCAATAAATATAGTGTTATCTCACACTGGGCCATGGATTTTGTAATATGTTCTTAGGTCAAATTGTTTATGAATTTTTTCTTTATTTCCAACATACTTTTTTATTTTTTTAAAGAAACAGATTACATAAATATTACACAAAAAATATAGGTGGTACCTATATGCCCTGCTCCGTTGACCTCCCACATTTTCCCACATCAACAATATCCTTCATTTGGGAGGCACATTTGCTAAAATTGATGAACACATCTTGGAACATTGCCACTAAGTGATGATTACAGTTTACATTGTAGCTTACACTTTCTCCTGCACTTTTTGCATGTTATTACAATATATACAATGGCCTGTATCTGCAATACCTACTCTCCAGTTCATTGGACTCATCCAGAGTAACTAAAAGGAGATGATGACTGAGAACAACCATCTCAAGGAACAGAGAGTGTCTGCAACTGCAAGCAAGACCCATCCATCTGCCCCATGGGATCTAAGCCTCCTTTCAGTTAGAGCTGGAGTGGGCATCACCGTCCCAGAATCCTCAGGACTGGGGAATGGACGATGGACTAGAGTAGACTTACAGTTTTTCTACTGTAGACTTGTTTTGATCCTAGCAATGGAAAATTGTTTATGATTTGTAAATATATAATTTTTTAATTGGCAGTTACCTTGCAAATGTTATTTGTGTGATTCTGCACATCCTAGGGGAGACCTTATTTTAGAAATCAGTTCTGTGATGAATTAATTAAATCACAATGAAAATGACAAAGTCTTTTTTCATGGAAATTGATAATTCTAAAATGTATATGAATGTGTGCTTGTGATTGAATAGCCTTGGTAATTAAAAAAAAAGAGAGAGAGAAGAATAGAGATGGGATACTAGATCTAATAGATATCAAAACATATTTTAAAGCACTGGCTTGTATAAATTTTGCTATAGGCCCACTACTAAAGAATTCTAAAGAACAGAAGAAATCGCCAATAAATTAGGCCATCTATCTTGGAAATTAAGTGTAAATTCTATTATTTAATAAATGATGAAGGTGGAGTTTTAAATTGGTAAGGAAGAATGGTTTATTGGATAAATGGATAAATTCTGGAAGGGCAGATCAATATATATATATGGTATTAAATTGTAAATTAGTGGGACTTAAAGATGTAACAGCTTATCAACATTTGAAAATAATGGTATTTGATATCCTCTTAAAGAAAACTTGCCTCCAAATTTTAAGCTGGAAAGTCACTGGGATAACTTTAGAATAACAACTACATAGATTTTTAGGGTTTTGGTAGGTACATTAAGAATTGTGCACAAATTGTTCATAATGTCTCTGCTGAGCTTCAAAATAACCAATAAAATCTCAATTATGAAAGAAAAAAATATATGTATATATAATATATATGGACATGGAATATCAAAATTAATTATTGAGAGATAAAAATAACATTTTGGATGACTCTATACATTGTTGCACATTTGTACCTAAAATAAGCTCTCTTAGTTATCCCAGTCCAAGAACAGCACTTATGCTCATGGATCAATGCTATGCTGTGTCTACAGAGCCATCTCTATTCCTCTGTGTTCTTCTCCTGTGTGTTCACTTCCCATGGCTCCAGCTCAAAGCTTCAACCTCCCTTTTCTGCAGTGCAGTTCTCTGTGAGTCCCCACCCCCTTGGTGGGTGGGGACTCAATATCCTACTGATGTGGCCCAATCAAAGCCTTAATCATTATTTAATCAAGTAAAAGTGAAACCTCTGAATCCAAAATAATCTAATGCCCAGAGGAAGAGACCAGTTTATAAACATAATCCAATATTTATTTTTAGAATTCATAGATAATATCAAACTGCTACAGATTCCTTCTTGCCTTTTCTTTTTTCTTTTCCATAATGCATATATTGGTAAGTTTAATGGTTTCCCACAGGTCTTTTAATTTCTGTTCACTCTTTTCATTCTTTTTTCTTCTTAGCCTGAATTATTTCAATGTCTTGTCTTTGAGATCACTGATTCTTCCTTCTATCAGCGGCAATCTGCTGTTGAAGCCCTTTAGGGATTTTTTTCATTTAAATTATTGTGATTTTCAACACACACACACATGCACATTTGGACTTTTATCCATGGTTTCTCATGAGAAATTGGTACTTAATCTGGTTGGGGTTAGCTGATACATAAACATGTGTGCTTCATTTAGTAAGCACACATATTTTGCCCTAAATTCTGTTTTTCCTACCATTTTTTTAAGATTTCTTTTTATTTATTTACTTCTCCCCACCCCCCCACCCCTTGTTTGCACTTGGTGTGTCTTTTCATCCTCCTTATTTCTTTAGGAGGCACCCAGAGCTGAACCTGGGACCTCTGATGTAAGAGGGAGTGCCTAATCAGATGAACCATCTCTGCTCCCTACTTTTTGTTGTATCTCTTATTATGTTTTTCCTCCCCACATCTCTTGTTGCATTATTTGTCTGTGTTAGCTAGCTGTGCCATTCCCTTGTATCAGCTCACTGTCTTCTTTAGGAGGCACTGGGAAACTCTTCTCCCTGCTTTGTCATTTATTTCATTATGTTTTTTCTTCTTGTGTCTCTTGTTGTGTCAGCTTGCTGCTCCTGCCCCTCACACCCCTTTGCTCTCTTCATTAGAAGGGACCAGGATTGAACCAAGGACCTTCCACATGGTTGGCAGGAGCCCAGTCACTGAGCCACAGCCAAGTCCCTCTCCTATCATTTTTAAAGCTGCATTTTCTTGATTTGGCATTCAGCCAGTTACTGCAACCCTTTCATTTTTTTCTGGAGTTTTGAGGAAGATCTCTCTGCCAGTTTTTGTTAATCATTCAAAATTTCTGTGGAGAAGAGAACTTTGGAGTGTCTTACACTTCCATCATGGTCTTCTGTATCCAGTATTTTTCATTTTGTGTCTAGATTATTTCACTCAACATGATGTCATCAAGGTTTACTGATGTACCATGTATCAGAACTTCATTCATTTTTACAGCTGAATAATAATCCACTGTGTTTACAAAGCACATTTTGCTTATCCATGTGTTGATGCATACTTGGGTTGTTTCCACCTTATGGCTCTTCTGAATAATACTTCTAATAATGTTTGTGTATAAATATCTGTTTGAGTCCCTGCTTTCAATTATTTTTGGTATGTACCAAGAAGGATTGCTCTTTTTTTAAAATAATTTTTTATTATTTTTATTTTTTTAAACACTTAGATTACATAAATGTTACACAAAAATTATAGGGATTCCCATATGCCCCACCACTGATACCTATGACAAGCTCCCACATAAACATCCTTCCTTAGTGTGGCACATCACCTGCAATGGATATACACATCCTGGGGCTTTGCCATTAAGCATGGACCATAGTTCACATTGTAGACCACACTGTCTCCCACACAGTTCTGCATGTTATATGCAGATGTAAAATGGCCTATATCTGTCATTGTAACATCACTCAGGATAATTCCCAAGTCCCAAAAAAGCCCCTGTATTACAAATGCTTTTCCCTCTCCCTGCCCCCAGAGCATCCAGTAGCCACTGGCTCCAAATTAATGCTGTAATTTCTTCCATTGCTTGAATCACAATATTTCTATAACAGAACACCAGTAAGTCCACTGTAGTCCATAGCTCTTTCCCCAATCCTGAGGAGTCAGGGATGGTGATGTCCACTCCACCTCCATATGAGAGGGGGCTAATATTCCATGGATAAGATGAATGGGATTATCCAGCCTGCAGCTGCAGTTTCTCTCCATTCCCTGGAATGGCCGTTGTCCATCATCATCTACCCACCAGTTGTCCTGGGTGAGTCTATTGAGCTGTAGAGTAGGAGTTGCAGCTCCACCGAGATTCTGGGCCCAGCTGGCACATGAACAGCTCAAAGACTCCAGTCTCTGGATGTACACCTACACACTTCAGCACCATGTATAGGTTTGAATAGAAGGGACAATGAACCATGTACAGGGAAGATATATTTGAGTCCAACTCTGTCACTCTCAGGAGCACAGATTCCAAAGTAGGACCCACTGATAAGAGGCTCATCCCTGGAAGCCGTGTCCCATGCTGGGAGTAAGGTAATGAATTCATATGCTGAGTTTGGCTTAGAAAGAGGCCACATTTGAATCACAAGCAGACTCTCAGGAGGCAACCCTTAGGCACCCCATAACAATAGGCTAAGATTCAATTTCAAGAGCAAAGATTCATAAGGCTAGTCATCAATAACAAGGGCCCATCAGTGGATCATCCTCCTTTACCAGACACTGCCCCTGCACTTGGGGGACTGTTGCTGCTCCCATGGAGAATGTGGCAGAGCTCAACAGGATGGGAATTCAGCATTCTCTCATTTATGGAGTGATTCTCCACCCACTGTGACCATGCCCCATGAACATTTGAACAAATTTATATACCTTGTATGTAGATTCCAGTGGACTTCCTCCCATGCACCGCCCCCATCCCTAAGACCCAGCCACCATTCATCCTCTCCCACTCCAGTTGTAACTCTTCTGTGATCTATATTTCTTTAAAGATGAAACCAATAGCCAAATACAATTAATAGGAAAATGAAATAATAATGATAATTTTAAATGTAAGCGCTAAAATACATGAAAACAACAAAAAAAAACTAAAAATAAAATAAAATTAGAAGATTGGGATATTCAAAAAATGGAAAATAAAATAAAAAAATTTTTTTTTGACATTTTGCCTTTTATCACTGCAATATCTGGTGTCTAGGCAGTACCATGGCACCTTCCCCCTCTCACTCCCCAGTGTCTCACTATTTTTCATTTAATTTTCAAAGAACTTTTAGGTCACAGCAAAGTAACACACCAAATACAAGACACTCTCATATATCCAAACATCTCCCCCTTTCCTCACCCCATATTAAAACCTTTTTGAATGTGGATGGTAGCATTGTTATAACTGATACACAGATAGTGAAACATAGCTACTAAACATTGTCAATGGTTTATAGTGTGGTTTACATTTTAGACTGTACACTTTATAAATTTTGATGATATTTACCATGTCTTGTGTCCATCACTGCAAGGCAATGAAAAACATTTCCACTGACCACTAAATACCCCCTGTTTGATCTATTCTGTTCCTTCCTCCCCAACCTCCTGGAGCCGAGGACGACCCCCTAGCTTGAGTCATTGGATGGCAAATTCAGAGTTACATGCAACAAGAGGTCTTGACACACTGGTTTGTCCTCCCCTGTTAGGAATCGCCCTTCCTTTTAAGAGTCTCCCGCCTGTCTATTTCTGTGTGAATCGGTCCTCCAAATGATGGGAGTCCATCTCCTTCATGTCCATTATGTGGGTCTCCACCTACTTATACAACACCTCATGACAGGATGAACACTCACACACTACCTAAAAGCCTGCTCCAGATGCACCCTGTCCCGAATGCCCATGCCCCCGACCAACACCCTAAGCCAGTGACACTTCCTTGTCATATTGCCATAATAGCAATCCCACCTCTGGACTTTCAACCTCATACCCACAAATGTCAATTGTTCACATGGCCCCTCTCCCATCTCTCCCCCCAGTATCTTGGGTATTCCAACCCACCCTTCCCAATCTACTGGCCTGTCAACTCAGCACCACGGAACCCAAGAATATCACTACCCACCTGTCATATCCCTTCAATACACAACTACAGTTTATCACTTTACCATAGATTACATCCGTATTGGTGATGACTTACAACTTTCTTTTCAACTTTCTCTTCTCTTTCTCCTTCTTTTAACCTATTTTTCAGACAATAGTTCTCGGAGACTGTTCAATTCCCTTAATTCATATCAGTGAGGTAATGTCCTGTTCATCGTTCAATGCCTGGCATGCTTCACTCAACATAAGGTCTTTGAAATTCATCCATGTTATTCTGTGTGTTAGCACTTTATTTCTTCTTACAGCTGAGTAATGTTCCATTGTGTGTGTGTACCACATTTTGTTTGTCCATTCATCTGTTGATGGGCACCTGGGTTGATTCCAACTTTTGACAATAGAGAACATTGTTGCTATGAACATTGCTGTGCATATACCTGTTCGTGTATTTGCTTTCAAATCTTCTGAGTATATACCCAGCAGTGAAATCACTGGATCATACGGAAAATCTATAGATAGTTTTTTGAGGAACCACCAAACTGTCCTCCACTGTGGCTGGACCATTCCACAATCTCAATAGCAGTGGATGAGGGTTCCCATTCCTCCACATCCTCTCCAACACTTATACTCTGCTGTTTTTTTAATATCCACCATTCTAATGGGTGTAAGATGGTATCTCATTATAGTTTTGATATGCATTTCCCTAATAGCTAGTGATGACAAGCATTTTTCATGTGCTTTTTAGCCATTTGTATTTCTTCCTTTGAGAAGTGTCTTTTCAGGTCGTTTGCCTATTTTTTAAATGAGTTGTTTGATTTTTATTTTCAAAGTGTAGGATTTCTATATATATGCAGGATATGAGGCTCCTATCAGATATATGACTTCCAAATACTTTTTCCCATTGGGTAGGCTGCCTTTTTATTTTCTTGATAACATCCTTTGAGGTGCAAACATTTTTAATTTTGAGGATATCCCATTTATATATTTTTTCTTATCTGCTCAGGCTTTGGGTGTGAAGTTCATGAAACCATTTCCTATTACAAGGTCCTGTAGATGCTTCCCTACATTATCTTCCAAAGTCTTTATTGTCTTGGCTCTTATATTTAGATCTTTGATCCATCGTGAGTTGATTTTTGTATAATGTGTGAGACAGTGTTCATCTCTCATTCTTTTGGATATGGATATCCAGTTCTCCAAGCACCAGTTGTTGAAGAGACCATTCTCTCCCAACTGAGTGGGCTTGGTGGCCTTCTGGAATATCAGATGACTGTATATGTGAGGATTTATGTCAGAACTCTCAATTCAGTTCCATTGGTCAATATGTCTCTCTTTGTGACAATATCATGCAGTTTTGTCCACTGTAGTTTGTTGTATATTTTAAACTCAGGTAGTGTGAAACTTCCAACTTCATTTTTCTTTTTCATTATGTCTTTGGTGATTCGGGGTCTCTTACCCTTCCAAATAAATTTTGTACTTATTTTCTCCAATTCCTTGAAAAATACAATGTTGATTTTTATTGGGATTGCATTAAATCTGTAGAATAGTTTGGGTATGATAGACATCTTGATGATGTTTAGTCTTCCTATCCATGAACAGGGGATATTCTTCCATTTATTTGTCTTCTTTGATTTCCTTTAACAGTGTTTTGTAGTTTTCAGTATATAAGTCTTTTACATCTTTAGTTAAATTTATTCCTAGGTATTTAATTATTTTAGTTACTATTGTAAATGGTATTTTTTCTTGATTTCCTTCTCAGATTGCTCATTATTGGTGTACAGACATGCTACTGATTTTTGAGCATTGATCTTATAGCCTGTGACATTACTGAATTCCTTTATATGTTCCAGAAGTTTTGTTGTAGATTTCTCAGCGCTTTCTACATATAGGATCATGTCATCTGCAAATAATGAAATTTTTAGTTCTTCTTTTTCAATTGGATACCTTTATATCTTTTTCTTGCCTCAGTGTTTGAGCAAGTACTTCTAAGACAATTTTAAATAGGAGTGGTGATAGTGGGCATCCTTGTCTTGTTCCCAATTCTCAAAAGGAAGACTTTTAGGATTTCTACATAGAAGATGATGTCAGCTTTGGGTTTTTCATATATACCCATTATCATGTTCAGAAAGTTTCCATCTATTCCTATCTTTTGCAGTGGTTTTATCAGGAAAATGTGTTGTATTTTGTCGAATACTGCATCTATAGAGATGATAATGTGATTTCTTTCTTTCAATCTGTTTATGTGGTGTATTACCTTGATTGATTTTCTTATGTTGAAACATCCTTGCATAACCGGGATGATTCCCAATTGGTCATGATGTATAATTCTTTTAATATGCTGTTGAATGTGATTAGTAAGTATTTTCTTGAGGATTTACACATCTGAATTCATCAGAGAAATTGGTATGTAATTTTCCTTTCTTGTGGTATCTTTGTTTGGCTTTGGTATTAGGGTAATCTTGACATCATAAAATGACTTATGCAAGGTTCCTTCTACTTGTGCTTTTTGGAAAAGCTTAAGCAGAATTGGTGTTAACTCTTTCCAGAATGTTCGATAGAATTCAGCTGTGAAGCCATCTGGTTGTGGCCTCTTCTTAGTTGGAAGGTTTTTGATGACTGAGCCTATCTCTTTACTTGTAATTGGACTGTTGACTTCATCAATTTCTTCTTTCATCAGTGTAGACTGCTTGTGAGTTTCTAGGAATTTGTCCATTTTCTTTAAATTATCATTCTTGTTGGCATATAATTTTTCAAAGTAGCCTTTTATGATACTCTTCCTTTTTGTGGGGTCATTCCTTATTTTGTGTATTTGCATCTGCTCTCTCTTTTTCTTTGTTAGTCTGGCTAAGGGTATGTCAATTTTATTGATCTTCTCAAGGAACCATCTTTTGATTTTGTTTATTTTTTTCTAGTGCTTTCTTATTTCCTATTTTATTTAGTTCTGCTCTAATCTTTGTTATTTCCTTCTTTCTACTTCCTTTGTGGTTAGCTTGTTGTTTTTCCAATTCCTCCAGGCGTGCAGTTTGGTCTTCAATTTTAGCTCTTTCTTCTTTTTCCGCATATGCATTTACGGCTATGAATTTCCCTCCAGGACAGTTTTGGCTGCATCCCATAGGTTTTGATATGTTGTGTTGTCATTTTCATTCGTTTCAAGGTAGTTGTTTATTTCTTTTTAGATTTCCTACTTGACCCACTCTTTGTCTAAGAGTGTTTTGTATAACTTCCATATCTTTGTGCCTAATCTGGTTTTCTGGCCCTTAGTGATTTCCAATTTCATTCCATAGTGGTCAGAGAAATTACTTTGTATAATCTCAATATTTCTGAATTCATTGAGAGTTTTCTGTGGCCAAGCATGTGGTTTATCTTGGAGTATGTTCCATGAGCTCTTCAGAAGAATGTACATCCTGCTGTATTTGGGTGTAGCGTTATGTATATATCTATTAGGTCCAGGTCCTCCAATGTATTATTCAGAGTGTTTGTTTCTTTATTCATTCTCTGTCTATATGTTTTGTCTCATGGTGATAATGGTGCATTAAAATCCCCCAATACAATTGTAGAAGGATTTATGTCCCCTATCAGTTTTTTCAGTATTTGCCTCATGTATTTTGAGGTGCCCTGATTAGGTGCATAAATGTTTATGATTGTC
>JAQZBX010059847.1:0-17434 GCA_029593785.1 Cabassous unicinctus
TTTTTTTTTTTTTTGTAACCAGCTGGTTATAAAACAGAGATTTTCTTGAGCTTTAGCCCTTCTACAAGGAAGTGTGTGCCCATTGATATAGATTTAAATACTATTTTACATATTTGTCTGTTAAATCATATGAGGGAACCATTTACAAAACAAAAGTAAAATAATACAGGATTTTATATTTACTGATGTTGATACCATTACCAATATTCTTTATTTCTTCTTGTGTCTCTGAGTTATTGTCTATTGTCTTTTTATTTCACCTTTAAAACCTACCTTTATTATTTATTCTAGGGCAGGTTTTCTGGTAGTGAAATCTCTCAGCTTTTGGTTATCTGTAAATCTCTTAATTTCTCTATTTTTTTAATATATTTTTATTAGAGAAGTTGTAAACTGATAAAAAACAATCATGCACATGTGTGTAATTCACATACAACACCCCTCCACCAGCACACTACATTGTTGTGTAACATTTATTACAGATTATGAGATAATATCATCAGACTATTACCACTATGGTCTATAGAATACGTTTGGTATATTTTTTTCCATAACCCCCTCTACTTAGTACAATGCATATTTGTCATTGATGCAAGAATATTAGAGTATTTCTGCTAACTATAGTCCATAGATTACATTAATTGTATTTTCCCCTTGCTTCTCCACATTCTTACCATATTGCAATATTGATGCACATTTGTTCTAGTTTATAGAAAATATTCTTATATTTGTACTATTAACCACAATTCTCATCCACCTCTGGGTTCACTATGTTATTCAGTCCTTAGATTATTCTCTAGCTTTATTTCAATTGACATTTACATCCCTGGACTACCCTTTTCAACCACAATAACATTTATAAACCAGATGCAATACTTCCACTCACTATAATGTGTTTAATGCATCAACTCTATCCATTTATACACTTTTACATTCAAGTTAAATAAAACTTCTGCATAAATTAAGCATCAGTACATTTTCTCAGCCATCTTCTTATCTCTTAAAAATTTAGACTCTAGGTTTTTATCTCCATGTGTTTATATTTAGCATTTAGTTCATATTAGTAAGATGATGCATTATTTGTCCTTTTCTGTCTGGCTTATTTCATTTAGCATAATGTCTTCAAGATTCATCCATTTTATCATATGTGTCCCAATTTCATTTCTTTTTAGAGCAGCATAGTATTCCATTGTATGTATGTATATACCAGATTTTATTTATCCATTCATCATTTGATGGACTGTTGGATTGTTTATATCTTTTGGCAATTGTTAGTAACTCTGCTATGAACATTGGTGTGCAAATGTCTGTTCACATTAGAGTTTTCAGTTCTTCTGGATATACTCCTAGTAGAGGAATTGCTGGGTCATATGGCAGTTCTATATTCAGCTTCCTGAGGACCACTAGACTGTCTTCCACAGAGCCTGCACCATATTACATTCCCACCCACAGTGAAGGAGTGTTTCTGTTTCTCCACATCCTCTCCAGCACTTATCATTTTCTGTTTTTTTTTTTAAATAATATCCACCCTCCTATGTAGTGTGAGATGATATCTCTTTGTCATTTTGATTTGTGTTTCCCTAATAGATAGTGATAGTGAACATTTTACTCATGTGGTTTTTGGTCATTTTTATTTCCTCATGGAGAAATGCCTATTTAAGTCTTTTGCCCATTTTTTAATTGAATTCCTTCCTCTTTCATTGTTGAGTTTTATGATTTTTTATATAGTATAGAAATTAAATGTTTATTGGATATACGATTATCAAATGTTTTCTCCCATTGAGTGGGCTGCTGTTTCATCTTCTTGATGAAGTCCTATGAACCACAAAACTGTTGAAGTTTAAGGAGGTCTCATTTATCCATACTTTCTTTCATTGTTTATGCTTTCAGTGTAAGGTTTAAGAATGCACCACCTACCAGCAGGTCTTGAAGACATTTCCTTACATTTTCTTCCAGCAGCTTTATGGTTCTAGCTTTTATATTTAGGTCTTTACCCTTTTCAAGTTAATTTTTGTATAAGGTGTGAGATAGATTTTTTTTTTCTTCCTTAGGGATATGGATATACAGTTCTCACTGCATCAATTTCTGAATAGATTCTGCTGACACTATTGGGGGTGGGGGTGGGGGGTCAAAGCCTTTTCAAAAATCACTTGGCCATAAATGTGAGGGTCTGTTTTTGAACCATCAGTTCAGTTTCATAATGTCTCTGTCTTTATGCTCATACCATGCTGCTTTTACCACTGTAGCTAGGTAATATGATTTAAAGTTCAGAAGTGAGAACCCTCCTCTAACTTTGCTCTTCTTTTTAAGATGTTTCTGGTTATTTGGCTTCCAAATGAATTTGATAATAGTATTTTCCATTTCTTTAAAATGTGTTGGTGGAATTTTTTTCAGGATTGCATTGAATCTATATCAATTTGGCTAGAAATGACATCTTAACAATATTTATTCTCCCAATCCATGAGCACAGAATGTTCTTCCATTTTGTTAGGCCTTTTAAAATTTACTTATTTTAAAATAATGTATTTTAAAATTTAAAATACATTATTGTTTTCTTAATTAAAGTGCTTTACATCCTTGGTTAAGTTGATTCCTAAATATTTGATACTTTTAGTCACTATATGGAATTTTTTCCTAACTTTCTCCTCAGATTGCACATTACTAGTGTATGGAAACACTACTGATTTTTGCATTTAATCTTGTATCATGCCATCCTAATGAAATCCTTTATTATCTCTAGCAGCTTTGTTGTAGTTTTTTAGGGCTTTCTAGGTATAGGAACATATCATCTGTGAATAGCAAAAGTTTTACTTCTTTCTTTCTAATTTGGATGCATTTTATTTCTTTTCCTTGCATGATTGCTCTAGATAGAACTTCTAGCAATATATTGAACAACCGTGATGACAGTGGGCATCATTGTCTTGTTCCCAATTTCAGTGAGAAGATTTCAGTCCTTCACCATTGAGTACAAGGTTAGCTGTGGTTTTTCATATATGAGTTTTACCATGTTGAGAAATTTTCCGTGAATTCTTATCTTGTAGTATGTTTATCAAGAAAGGATGCAGTATTTTGTCAAATGCCTTTTCTTCATCAATCAATAGAAACAGGTGATTTGTCTTCTTTGATTTAATAATGTAGTGTTTTACACTGTTTGATTTTCTTGTGTTGAACCACACTTGGATGCCTAGTATAAAATTCACTTGATTGTGATGAATAATTTTTAACGTGTTGTTAGATTTTGGCATGCATATTCATTAAGGAAATGGTTCTATAATTTTTTTTTTGTAATATGTTTATCTGGGTTTGGTATCAGTGTGATATTGGCTTCATAGAAGGAGTTTGGTAGTATTCCTTCTTCCTCAATTTTTTGCAATAATTTGATTAAGATTGGTATTAAATCTTCTTTGAACACTTTGTAGAACTTACCTGCAAAACCATCTGGTCCTAGGCTTTTCTTATAGATGAGTTGCTTGATGACTGTTTCAGTCTCTTTACTTGTGATTTATATGCTGAGATTGTCTATTTTTCCTAGTATCAGTATATGTTGCTCACATGTTCATAGGAATTTTTCCATTTCATCTATATTTTCTAGTTTGTTGGTGTAGAACCACAAATAAAGAACAAAATTTGGTTTTGTTGATCCTATTATTGTTTTTGTTCTCAATTTCATTTGTTTCTGCTCTGATCTTTGTTATTTCTTTCCCTCTCCTTAATTTGGGAAGAATTTGCTATTCTCTTTCTAGTTCCTCTGGCTGTATAGTTAGGTGATTGATTTTAGCTCTTTCTTCTTTTTTAATGTAAGCATTGAGCACTATAAATTTCCCTCTCAGCACTGCCTTCACTGTATCCCATAGGTTTTGATATGTTGTGTTTTTGTTTTCATTCATCTCAAGATATTTATTGATTTTTTTTGCAATTTCTTCTTTAAACCACTGATTATTTAAGACTGTGTTGTTTAATCTCCATACATTTCTGAATTTTCTATTTTCCACCTGCTGTTTCCAATTATATTTCAATATGATTAGAGAAAGTGCTTTGTATAATTTTGATTTTGTTAAATTTATTGGGATCTCCTTTGTGACACTGTATTAGTCAGCCAAAGGTGTGCTGATACAAAATACCAGGAACCTGTTGGTCTTTATAAAGAGTATTTATTTCGGTAGAAGCTTACAGTTACCGGGCCATAAAGCATAAGTTTCTTCATTCACCAAAGTCTGTTGCCATGTGTTGGAGCAAGACAGCTGCCAACGTTTGCCAGGGTTCAAGCTTTTTGGGTTCCTCTCTTCCCAGAGCTCCATTTCTCTCCGGGCTCATCCTCTTTCCTCCACAAGGCCAGCTGTGAGTTGTCAGGTGAATGGCTCATTTATTTTCCTGGGCCCTTCTCTCCTTCCTCATCAGAACTCCAATATCAAAACTGCTCCAACAATGTCCCTTGCCATGTCTTTTTATCTTTGACACCCCACCCACCAAAGGGTAGGGCTCAATGCCCTACTGATGTGACCCTGTCAATGTCCTAATCATAACTTAATTCATGCCCAGATTGACAGACCAGTTTACAAGCACAATCCAATATCTATTTTTGGAATTCATAACTATATCAAACTGCCAAACTGCTACAGACACAATATATGGTCTATCCTAGAGAAAGATCCATAAGTACTTGAGGAAATGTATATCCTGTTGTTTTGGGGGTGGAATGTTCTTTATATGCCTTTAGGTTTAGTCCATTTATAATATTATTCAAGTTCTCTCTTTCTTTATTGATCCTATGCCAGATATTCTATCCAATGCTGAGAATGGTACACTGAAGCCTCCAACAATTATTGTAGAGACATGTATTTCTCCTTTCAGTTTAGCCAGTAATTGCCTCATGTAGTTTGGGGCATCCTTAGTTGCATATACATTTACAATTATTATTACTTCCTGGTGAATTTCCCATTTTATTAATATATAATGTCTTTATTTGTCTCTAATAACAGTTTTACTTTTAAAGTCTACTTCATTGAATATAAGTATAGCTTCTCCAGATTTTTTTGAGTTTCTACATGCACTGAATATAACTTCTAGCCTTTCACTTTCAAACTATTGTTATCCTTAGTTCTAAGGTGATTTTTTTGAAAACAACTTATTGATGGTTAATATTTTCTTATTCATTCCACCAGTCTGTGTCTTTTGATTGGGGAGTTGTGTCCATTAACATTCAATGTTATTACTATGAAGGCAGTTTTCCCTTCACCAATTTTTATCTTTGGGTTTTGTCTGTCATATTTTATGTTCAACACTCTTTTTATACTTTTAGTGATGTTTACTGATATAATATTCATTTCTTGACTCTATTCTAAATCCCGCTCTTCTGTCTTTTCATTTCAGGCTGTAGCACTCCTTATAGTAATTCCTGAAAATCCACTCAATTGATTACAAACTCTCTTGGCTTCTCTTTATTTGTGAATATTCTAAACTCACCCTCATTGTGAAAGACCATTTTGCCAGATATAAGATTCTTTTCACGCAGTTTTTCTCTTGCAGAATCTTAAATATATCATACCACTGCCTTTTAGTCTCCATAGTTTCTGATGAGAAATCAGCACTTAATCTTATCGAGTATTCCTTGTATGTGATGGATCTCTTTTCTCTTGAGAATCTCAGGATTCTTTCTGTATTTGGCATTTGACATTCTGATTAGTATATGTCTCAAGTAAGTCTATTCAGATTTATTCAGTAGGAGTACATTGTGCTTCTTGGGCACAGATATCTACTTCCTTCTATAGGGCTGGGAAATTTTCTAAGATAATTTTTTCAAATATTCCTTCTGCCAATTTTCCCTATTTTTCTTTTTCTGGGACACTCATGACACATATGTTTGCATGTCTCTTGCTGTAATTTAGTTTGCTGAGATCCTATTAAGTTTTTCCATTATTTTCTTTAGCTGTTCTTTTATATGTTTACTTTCAAGGGCTATGTGTTCAAGCTCACCAATCCTTTCTTCTGCCTCTTCAAATCTGTTGTTATATGTCTCTAGTGTATTTTTAATTTCATTTATTGTGACTTTCATTCTGCTATTTTTCTATGTATGCTTTCAAATTCTTCTTTCAGCTCACTCATTGTCTTCTTAATATCCTTAATCTCTTTGGCCATCTCATTCAAATTATTAAGGAGATTTGATTAAACATCTATGATTAGTTCTCACCTCTTTTATGTCATCTGGAGGCTTATCTTGTCCCTTTGACTGGGCTATATATTCCTACTTCTTGGTATGGGTTGTAATTTTTTGTTGGTGTCTTGGCATCTGGCTTACTAGATGTATTTATTCTGAACAAAGTTTCTCTCTTTAGTTTAGGTCTTTCTTGCCTTTTCTCCCTTGCTGATGGTGTAGTAGGAGCTGAGAATGTAGTTGATACTGCAAGCTGTGGTGGCTGAAGCTGCCCATATTGCCCCAGGAACTGATGAAACTTCTCTCAGCTTTCTGCTCTGCCAGGGGTAGGGATGAAACCACAGCTGTGTACAGTAATCCAAGCCATTCAGGCCAAGACTGACAGTAGTTGCCCAGAGACACTTATGAAGCTTCATACCCTTTTCTCTCCTGGCTGGGGCAGGGATGGAACTGCAGGTGTGGGAAGCAAAATAAGCTATCCAGGTCAAAACTGATCACAGTTTCCCAGGTAGACTTATGCATCACTGGCTCCCCTCCTCCTTGCCAGGGGTGGGAATGAACCCTCCAGTGTGCCCAACAATCTAATCTGTGTGGGCTGAGAGCATCTACAGTTGCCATGAAAGGTTCAGGGAGTATTGTATCTAATGCCCTTTAATTGGTGGGAATGGAACCACAGACCCCTAACAAAGTCTATGATGACTGAAAGCATCTGCAGTTGCCCAGAGAGGCTGAGGAAACACAGCTCCTCTCTTATCCTAGTGTAGGGTGGATGTGGAGACACAGGCACACAACAGTCCAGTCCATGAACACTGAGGGTGCCTGCAGGTGCCCAGAGATGCTGAGGAAATATTTCTTCCCTCCTATCCTATTGGGGGTGAATCCAAAGGCACCCAGCAGTCTAGTCTGTGAAGACCAAAAGTGCCTGCCATTGCCTGGAAAGGCTGAGGAAACACCAGTCCCCTCCTATCTTATTTGGGGAGGGGTGGAGCCACAGGCTCTCAACAGTCCAATCAGTGCAGGCCAAAAGTTCCTGAAGTTACTCAGAGAGTCTGAAGAAACACAAGCCCCCTGTATCCTAGGATATCCCTGGATAGTCAGACACCCCAGGTGTCTGATTATCCAGTCTATGCTGGCTCAAAGTTCCTAAAGTTGCCCAGAGAGGTTGATGCAGATTTCTCCAGCTTCCTAAATGGAGGTGGAGCTGGAACCTAAGCTAGGGTTCCAATCCAAACTGAGTGGAAAGAAGCTGGTTCCTACCATCACTGTGATTTCCAATCAGCTCTTCTTCCCCTCATGCCAAGGTCAGAGTTAAAATGGCAGCTACCAGTCTCTTTCTGACTTGGATAGCTTCAAACTATAGCTGCTCTTAGGATTATAATTTATCCAGCCAAATTTACTAATCAGTAACTAAGGTGAGTGCCTGACAATCTCTTCCTTCCCCATTTTTGGGAAATGGAGCTTCTGATTCCAGCCACAGAACAATCGCTCCCAAGATGGTTTGCACTGCCAGTGGAGGATGGACACCAGCCTCCATGGCACAGAGTGGTCTACTCACAAATCTTCACTGCAGTTTAGGCAGTCATCTCATTCCATTCTTTCAAGAATATTGCAGGATATTCTTCTGGTCTTTTGAGGCCCCCAAATAGATGCTTCAGATAGATCTAAGTGAATACCACCTGTCATTTAGGACAAGCTGATTCTTAGGGCTCCTTACTCTACTACCATCCTGCCCCTCTCCCATCTCCTTCACATTTGAAAGGTAATTTTGCTGGATATAGAGTTCTTTGTTGACAGTTTTTTGTAAGAACATTAATTATACCATCCCACTTACTTCTGCAATCCATGATTTCTGATGAGAGTTCTGCTGTTAATCATGTTGGGATCCTTAGCATTTGAAAAGTTGCTTCTTTCTTGCTGTTCTCAAAATCCTTTCTTTATATTTGGATTTTGAAAGTTTTGCTATAATTTGTCTTGTTCTAGGTATCTTAAAGTATATCCTGCTTAAATCACCTTGAGCTTTGTGAATGTGTATATTCATGCCATTCAAGAGATTTGGGAAGTTTGCAGCCATTATTTCTTCAAATAATATTTCTGATCCTGTCTTTCCATTTTGTCTTTCTGGGAATTCAATGATGCATATGTTGTGATACTTTATGGTGACCCACATTATCTTCTGTCTCTGTTGACTTTTCTTCATTATTTTTCTCCCTGAGTCACACACTGAATCATTTCAATTTTCTTGTTTTCAGGGTCAACAATCCTTATTCTGCCTGTTCAAATCTGTTTTTGAATACTTCTAGTGACTTTTCCATTTCAATTACTATACTTTTTTACTCCAAAGTATCTTTTTCATTCTTTATTTTAATTTCAAACCTTTTATTTTGTCCAGATGTTTTCTAATTCCTTTTGTTTGTATAAGTGTTTTTTTAGATCACTAAACATTTTTAAGACAGTTGATTTAAATTCTTTGACAAAGAATTCCAAACTATGAGTTTTCTCAGGGATGGTTTTTGGCAAATCTTTTTATCCAGTTAATGGTCTGTATTTCCCGTTTCTTTGTGTGTTTTGTAATTTTTTGTGAACTGAACATTTTGAGTTTTATGTTTTTGGATCTCTGAATATCTACTTCTCCCACTTGTATGAGATTGCAATGGTTTATTGTAGCTGTGGTTGTTGTTGCTATTGTTATTTTGGGCTAGAGACATCAACTTGTGACTTTTCCAAACTATTTTGCTCCCAAAAGCAGAATGGAAAGAGAAAAGAGATTTAAAAATGGTTCTGTCTCTTTTTGGTTCTTCTGCTGCTCTTGCCTGAGGGGATATTACAATGGCTGCTCTCACAATCACCCTCCCAATGTCTGCACAGTTTATCAAAATCCATGAAAGTTGCTCAGACTACACTTCCCTTGAGTTTGGAGGACTAAGTCTTCTCATCCTGGCACCAGCAAGCTACACTAGGACCTCAGTATTCATTTCCCCATGCTGTCTGCCACATGGTTGGGGGATGAAGGATTGTTACCACTACACAGATGGTAAAATACAGCTCTTCCCTGGATGCTTCGCAGTTTTCAACTAGACTCAGGTTTCAAAAGAGTTGACTAAGGTGGTTTCTGCCAGTTCAATACTTGTTTCAGTGGAGGGACTGATCCATGGAACTTCATCTTCTGACATCTTCCCTCAGTGCTCTCTGTATTAATTTTTGTTGTTGGAGTATGTAAGTCTCCAACTATTATTTTGAACTATCTATTTCTCCCTTACTGTCATTGGATTTGATAGCAATGGAAACTCATGGTTAAAGCTGTAGTTCTAAAGCAGAACTTGATACTGGAAGTGTCACTTACCAGGTGTATTAGTCATGGTTCTGTAGGGAAACAGTATCAATAGGAGATACTTGTCAATAATATGAGATTTTATGTGTCTTTCATGTGACCATGGGGATGCATAAGTCCAGGTTCCACAGGCAGGCTGCAAATGAGGGGCTCCAATGAAAGTCCAATGAAGGTCCTTGATGAGTTTCCAGAGATGTTGACTGTCCAAAGATGAGCTGGGAAATTCTCTCTGAATGCTGAAATCACTTCCCCTTTTAAGGTATTCAACTGCTTGGGTAAAGCATCACTCACTGCTGACAGCAATCTCCCTGATTGATGTAGATTTAATCAACTATCTATGCAGTAAACTCACTGGTGGCTAAAGTCCATATATGTCCTTGTATTACAATTGCCCCAGTGCTTGCTTGACAAAGCAACTGGGCACAATTTCCTGGCTGAGGTGACACATTAGCCTAACCATGATACCAGCCATGAGGACTTGGACAAATATGTGTCTTCCCTTCCCCTCAATTTCTTCATTTATAAAACAGAGATGAATGAGATGACTGTGTTCAGTCCTGGCATGTGGCAGGGCCATAATAAGCAGCTGAACAAGGTGGTTATGATGAGGTTCTAGTTGAGATGTTTGAGGCTTTCTTCACACTAGAATGTGAGCTTCTCTCTGTCATCACCACTGTATATCTAGGGTTGGGCAGACTACATGACACATTGTAGCGACACCATGAGCAGTTTTATAAATAGCTCAGAAAATGTGGAGCAAGTTGGAAATGAACACAATCAGCTGTTTTTGATTTTTGTTTTTGTCAGTTTGAATCCTTAATTCTCCACAGGGTACCCAAACAGAGGTGAAAAGAGCTTCAAACTTGTTCAATACCTTTGTGGTTAAGGATTAATCTTTATAAGGCAGGATTAAGGTGCAGGTGTACTGGGTGATAAGAAAAATTGTATTAGCCAATTCTTATGGGTAATAAGACATACAGTATAAATTATGGTTATGTGTTAGGGGTCTTGGCATAACCTTGAAATCAGAGTGACAGGGACATTCATCACAGATTATTTTTATAAATCACTATTATCCTTCAGAAAAGTAATGTGTTCTGTTAAGAAATACAGATATAGCTAAAGATTACATCTCATCCAAATAAATTAAAAAATTGTTTATATTCTCAATTTGTTGAAATTGCATTTCATTAACTCTCATATGAAATGTTTAGTCATTTGTCAGAGATTAAAAATATTCATTGAATGGTTGAGTTAAGATATTAGATGTTTTAAAAATTATAGGGACTCAGTGGTTATACCCTTCTCAAAATTAAGAACTACTATAAATTAAAAATGTCCCTTTCTTTGGTTGTTTTGAAATGACAAGCATTTGCATGTCATGTTTTCTGGAGCTGGTTTCTAACATAAATTTCTAGGTTGTCCTTGTCTATATTATTTTCTTTGTTCCATATCCTGGACATATTTTAAAAAGACCAACTAAAGGTATTCATTTGATCAGTTGTGAACATTTTGGTCACCCAGGGCAAGCAGCTGGCTGTGATGAGCTCACTGCACCATTATATATACCAACAACAAGGCACCTGGCTATGTCTTTCTCCTCTGAGCTTCCGGCTGGAGTTGAGGTCTGCCTGGCCCAGAGCTGGGACCTACCCTGCTGGTAGACCAGGGGCTGGCACTGGGCTTGCAAATGTTGACTCCGTCCTGGACTCCTGCTGCCATAGCCATATCATTCTAAGACCTCAATTTCAGGCCAGTGTCTCTAGCCTAGTATATGGGCACTTGGTGTATTGCTGAACATTAAATCCTGAATGATTAGAAAATCCCATCTTAGCAAGGTCAACATCTTTAATTGTAAGTAGTGTTGGCAGCATGCACCCTTGATAGGATGTGATGGGAAGGTTATTTTACATTTGGGATCTTCCTCCTAGGCCCATAACCCAAGTATTATCACAAGGAGAACATCAGACAAATCCCCATAGAGGGTCTCATATAAAGACCCTGACTGTTCCTCCTGAAACAATCAAGGTCATCATCAAGGACATTCTGAGCAACTGTCAGCTCCAAGCAGAACACAAGGAGACATGATGCCTAAATGTTATGTGGTGTATAGGATGGAGGCTGAGAAAGAAATGGGGGCATTTGGGAAAAATGAGGAAATCTGAACCACAAACTGAGCACTTTAGTTAATGTTCCACACTAGTGCAGCAGGTCAACTATAGGGAACTGGGTTTGGGGTGTACGGTAGCACTCAGTACTATCTTCCCATATTTCTGTAAATCTAAAACTGCTATAAACAATGAATTGAATTCCTGCAAAAGCACCTGTACACAGGCCCTTCTTTGGGTCATCAGAAGAAGAATGTCTGATACAGGGAGACTGAGCCAAGAAGCCTCATCAGATCCCCTGCCAGGCTTAGCCCAACCACACAAGGGACTTGCCCCAGCTACAGGATTGGGAGCCACTCCTCATAGCCTCAGGGCCTGGCATGTCCCTAACTACTCCTCAGTTCCTGACCCAGCCTAGGCCTGGAGCCTGCAGATGCAAGGCTTCTCTTTACCTCTGGATGGAGGTAATTGATCCTTACAGGCCTCTCCTGCTCCTGGGCCCCTTTTTTCTCCCAAAGACAAAGATCAGAACTTCTCCACTTAATATTCAGCAGCAAACAAAGGAGGCACCGAATGGGAGAAACTGGAGCTTTAAACCACAAGTTCCTATCTTCTCCTTTAATCAGAGTAAGAATATTTTTTAACTTTTCATGAAAATGTTAATATATTATATGTAGATAGGAAACAAATTGGGACACATCCCCTAAATTAACAGAGTATATAGTAATCATGAATAACTGTCGGTCTACATTTTGACATTTGGATTATCTTTCCTCATTTTCTTTCAACGTTTTGAAAAGACAGTGTTGGTTTAGCAATGACTAGCTTAATGTGGAAAACCCAGCCCCTGCAGTCATTTTGCTCCTGTCTTTTACTATTTCAATTTGAAATGCTAAATTGCCCCAAGACTCTCCATCATCCTTGGCTCTGTTTTCCCCAGCCCCTTCTTTGCAGTTGATCAGTAACAGGGAAAAACAGAGCCTTTAGTTTTAATGCTAGAATAGGTCAAAGCTTTTAAAATAAGTCACTCTAACTGCAAAAGCTGAAGGTGGCTGATTTAGTTCCCTGCAAATCTGAGGCTGGAAGCATGTGATGAATGTGCAGATGTGCAGACAGAGTGTACCCTGGCCATTGGTGATGGAATCCAATTAGCAAGGGCCAGAGGAGGGCTTGGTCATCTGTACCTGCATGGGACTGATCCTGTGTCTTGGCAGAGAATGTTGTGTGTGTGGTGGTCACTACATGACCCCAGAAGTGACCCTTGGATATGAGCACCTTGCGAGTGAGGAACCCCCACCCCAACCTGCTGCACTGTTAGCACCACAGTTCTGCAGGAACACAGCCTGAGCTCTGGTCAGAAACTTGCACACTCCTTGGCCATTTTCCCTAGTTAGGGTTGGTGGAAAGGAGGGTGAGCAGAGTAAACAGGCTGCAGTTGGGAGTGTAAGATAACTCTGAATGGGCCTGTGCTACACTGACAGATGTTCATGGCAAAGCACATATTTCTGCAAATCTGCAGCATCTCTGTTCATGGGAACCTGGAGAGGGACCAGTCCCCTGGTTATGATGTACACATGTTGGCAGCTCTTGGTTCTTAGGCAGTCCTTACCAACTGGGAAGCTTCAGAGCAGGTTCTCAAAACCTCCCTCTCCCTTGTGCTGCCTGGGACTGGGGTATGTAGTGAATCACGGAAGGGGAGGGAATTCTTAACATTGGGGTTAATGGATCAGGGGCTACTTGGCTTATGGTGTGGAGTTCAATGAAGATGTTCTTGTGTGATTTGTGTCCTGATCTTCCCAAGGGGGCCTAAGTCAAGGATGGGAAGCTACACAGGTGTGCAAGGTCTGGGCTTCTACAGACCTTGCAGCTGGTTGAATTCATTGTCAGGAGGTCCTGGGCAATGTTAAGACTGTGCCTCTGGGTTTTTTTCACTCTATCTCCTGTCTCTGGTTCAGCCTGATACTCCCTAAAGGAACAAGTTTCCCATTTAGCTGAGGAGAATCTGAATGGAGTTATAGCCAGGAGTTTGGCTCCTGCCAGAGAGTGGATCCAGGTGTTCAGAGAGCTGCCCTGGATGCCCATGACCCAGCCCCCACCACTCACTCTGGAGAGCACCCTAGAGAGCACAAGGCAAGGCTGGGCAATCTTGGTTTTGACTGCATTATCCTATCAGTTTTCAGTAAGAAATCATTAGCATTTACTCAGGTATATGGATGGTTTGTGAGGAAGTTAGAGGTGGCTGGATGTTCCTGTTAGGCCCTGGTAATATGCATCAAGTGGGGCCAGTTTTCACCTCAATAGATAATAGCCAGAACTTGTCTGACAAACTAAGATGAAACCTTTAACTCCTGTATTTCATGGAAGTACCCTCTTAAAATGCCATTTCCATTTGGGAGCATTCCTGCTTGCATGAAGCAGTTGGGTTTCTCATATAGAGTAATGTTTGGGACTATATCAGGAAGGCATATTTCAGGATGTGACCCCCTCCAAGGGGTTCATAAACTGGTGCTTCGAACAGATTTGGGCTGGCTTTGCCCACAGCCAATGGGAACAAGATGGACGTGACTGTGTTCATCCTGCAGAGTTTCATTGGAGACCCTGGGTTCCAGGCATCCCTCTTCTGCCTCTTTTCCCTGTTTGTGGTGGCCTTGATCATAAATGTCCTGATCACAAATGTCCTGATCATCACAGGCAGTTTTTTAGCCCCAATGTCCACACCCCCATGTACTTCCTCCTGGTAACCTGGCCATGATGGACATGATCTGAACCTCATTCACACTGTCCAAGTTATTGCAAGCCTGGTTGCAAAAAACACCATGTCCTACCTCAGGTGCCTTAGGCAGATGTTTTACCTGTTCACTGCCTATGGAATTTCTTCTCTTCACCACCATGACCTATAACCACTACCTGACCATCTGTTGGTTGTTGCACAACCACACCCTGATGAAGTCTTTCCTTGGTGGTTTTAAAGTGGTCCACAGGTGTGTTCAAACTTCTATGCTTATTGCACTGATCCTCAGGCTGTCATGTGACTCCAACACCATCACTTACTTCTTTGCAATTTTTCACCCATGCTGCTCCTATTCTGCTCCCCAACATTCCTCATAGATATCATGACCATCAGTTAAGAGATGTTCCTTTTGGGGATGCACTTCCTGGTCACCATTTCATCTTCAGTCTGCATCATTGCCAACATCCTTCTTATCTACTCAGCCGAGGGCAAGTGGCAGCTTTCTCCACCTACAACAACCACTTCCTGGTGGTCACCATTTACTACCACACCTTTCTGTACACTGACATCCATCTGGCCCTTGGCTCTGCAGGGTTTCTGGACAGGACTATTGCCACATCATCATCACTCCCACCCTGCACCCCTTCATTTATACCCTGAAGAATAACAAATTCAAAGTATCCCTTAAAGATCTCCTCCTTCTACAGATGACACTGGATAAAAAGGAGAATAGGTCTGACCTTGGGAAGCTAGGAAGCCACACTTCATATCCCCTCTCCCACCTAAGTGGGACCTTTTGGCCTCATTGGACACATTTGGGAAGTATTTTCTCTAAGAAATTGTTACTAGGTTCTTTGTCTTAAAGGATTTAGTGTATAGAATTTTCACTGTTTCTACTTTTTAAATAATTTATTTAATAGTCATATAAATTGTTTACTAAGCCCTTAAACATTACACAGCTAATAATTTGAAGTATACATTTTATACATTATATCCCCTTGAACATTGAAATATTACTTAGACTTATTTAATCAAATCCCTTTGTTATTTATATCACAAATATAATATTTTGGATCTTTTAATGCCTCAAACCCTTTAAACAACAAAGTATGGTCAAATTCTCAGAATGATGAAAAAATTTGTTAGCCCATAGTTAAACTTATCATGAAATCCTTAATATCATGTACTTGATTGTTTTTCAATATTTTGATTCTTATTTTATTTTTTTATCTAGGGTTTCTCTTATTGACTAGGCCAGAAAGAAAAAGAATACCAGTTTAGACCAGAACAGGGTACAAGTTCTGAATTATTGAACATCTGGTTCTTACTGAGACTTAGTTTCTGATTCTGACATCCAAAGTGATTTGCACCCAAGCCAAAGACTTCATGATTGGTCTCCTTTTCTAGGCACTAATTATATTAAGAGATTTGATAAATCCACCCTTTTGAATTTATGTTATACATTTGACTGGTGCCAAGCACTAAGTCCACGTGAGCATCCTTAGTTTTGTAGTTAAAGGAAATGTTGCATGTGTGGAGATATATGCAGGGTTGTTTGGGTCAATTTCACATTATGAAGTTGTTGAGGAGTTCCATCTTCTGTGACATGAGCCTGAATAAAGCTAATTGTAAAAATTAAACATTTTTTGTTGTAGTCACATTTTCATTATTTTGTTTTTGCAAACTTTACACAAAAATTTCCTTGTTGAGTCTCATTATAAATTAATGGTTTTGCATAGACACAATTAAATGGAAAATTTTTCATACTGATTGTTACAATTTGTCCAGTCGGTTCAGCAGTATACTAGACACATTTTTTCTTCCTTAACCATCTTTGATTTTAAGAAAGTAGCTGGCTAAGACCGATTTTGATTTTATCTTATCCAAAAGTTAATGGCATTAGCTATTTTCCCCAGGAGTCCGGCTTCCCTTTAATTTATATATATTGAAGAACAAAATCAGGCTCTATGACCTCTCATGTCTGCCTAAGAATGAAATCATCAACCAACCACATTAAGGACAGAACTTGAAATGATATCACTATTATAGTGATGAATTCACCTTGACATTGCCATTGGATGGTAATTCTTTAATTTTGAAAGATAAAATGCATTATTTAAAACATTTTCCTACAATATTCTATCATAGATTTGTAATTTATCTCACAAAGTTAATTAATCTGTCCTTTCTCATTGAAAGATTTCACCACATTCTAAAATATCACCCTATATTTACAAAAATTAGGTGATAAAACAAATGATGATTGTCCACCGATACTTAAGTAAGAAGAAGATGCTGTAATAAAAAGGAAAATTGGATGGACAGAAACTGTGGGTCCATAGTGTAAATACACTCTTCCCTTATTTAAAGTAGTGAGCTGAAAGTTTTATTTCTAAAATGATTAATGATAAATACACATATTTAATGTGTACAATTTTATAACTTTGAAATTTTTACTTTCCAGAGTTTTATGAAAATGAAATAATACAAGTATACTCTTTTTTGAATGCCTTTTCACATGCAGAATTATTATTTAGAAATTTTTCCATGTTGTTACCTCTATCTTTGGTTCATTCTTTTTATATCTGAGTTTTATTCCATTGTAAAGATAAAATAAAATTCACTCAGCCACTCATTTTGTTGGACATTTGTGTTGTTTTCAAACTTATTCTTTTTCAGTTAAAGCTGTCATGAATATTTTTGTTTGAGATATTGTACAGACATAAAACATCATTTTTCTTTGATAAATTCCTGGGAATGGAATGTCTGAATCATATGGTAGAAGTGATAAAAATGTTTTTCACAAGCAGTATATGATAATTTCAATTCTTCAAAATCTGCCCCAATACTTCATATGGTCAATCTTTTTTAATTTTAGTCATTCAAATAGGCATGTAACTGTATCATATTGTGATGGTAATTTGCAATATCCCAGTACCTACTGATGTTGAGTATCTTTTCATGTGCTTAATCGTCACCTTTAATGAAGAGTCAGTTCAAATTTTGCCGCTTTTTATTTGATTTTTTATTTCTTTATTATTAAGTTTTGAAAGGTCTTTTAATATTCAGGATACAAATCACTTACGAAGTAAAATTTTTTCAAATACTTTTCTCCCAGT
>JAQZBX010059848.1:0-17434 GCA_029593785.1 Cabassous unicinctus
GTACATTCATGTATGAATTTTATACTTCAATAAAAATATATTAATAAAAAATATAAACTCAAAAAAGCACACACAAAAAAAGTGAAGTAGTGTTCCTATTTTTCCATATCCTCTCCAACACTCCTAATTTCCTGTTTTTTTAAAATTCTGGGCTTTCAATAAGGTGTGAAATGATACCATGTAGTAGTTTTTAATAAAAAATCAATTTTATTAATAAATATTAAGACACATGCAATTCATCCAAAGAGTATAATCAGTGGTATTTGCTATAATCACATAGTTGTGCATTCACCACTTCAATCATTATTAAAACATTTTCATTATTTCAATAATAATAATCATAATAAACATAAAACAGACAAATGAAACAACAAGAAAATTCTTCACCTTTCAATCACTCTATGCTTCTTGTACATAGCTGCTCTTTTGGCTATTCTATCCAAATTGTATAATCCATGGCTTTTAGTATAATCACAATGTTGTACATTCATCATCTCAAAAATTTTAGAACAATTTCATTACTCCTAAAAGAAAGACTCCACACCACTTAGCATTCCTTCTTCATGCTTACAAACAACTAATTTACTTTCATATTTATAAATTGGTTTATATTTGTATTTTAAATAAGTGAAATCATACAATATATAATACTCTGTGTATGGTCTCCTTCACTTAGTAAAATGTTTTGATTTTTGTACTATTGACTTACATTTGTTCAGCTTCAAAGAAAAACAGATTTATATATGCAATTCTAACCATATTCATATTTCACATAATATATTTAGTTCATAGTAGGGCAATCATACAGTATTTGTCCTTTTCTGTCTGTCTTACTTCAGTCTACACAATGTCTCCATTTTCATCCATGTTGTCATATATTTCACAACTTCATTTCTTCTTACTGCTCCATAATATTCTATCATGTGTCTATGCTACAATTTGTTTATCCATTCATCAGTTCATGGACCATCTGGGTTGTTTCCAACTTTTCACAATAGTTAATAATGCTGTTATGAATATCAATGTGCAGATATCTGTTCATTTCACTGCTCTCAGTTCTTCTGGGTATATATGTAGCAATGGTATTGCCAGGTTCAATGGCAAGTCTATATCCAGCTTTCTTAAGAACTGCCAAACGGTCCTCCACAGTGGCTGTACCATTCTACATTGCTACTAAGAATGAGTAAGCATTCCTATCTCTCCACATCCTCTCCAACATTTACAATTTTTGAACTTTTTAATAGTGGCCAGTCTAATAGGTGTGAAATAGTATCTCATTGTACTTTTGATTTTTCATTTCTCTAATCACTAGTAATGTTGAAAGCTTTTTTAGGTGTTGCTTCACCATTTGTATTTTTTTTGGAAAGTTGTTTTTTCAAGTCTTTTTTTGTTGCTCTTCCTTTGGGCATAAGGTTTAAGAAACTACCACCTACCACAAGATCTTGAAGATGTTTTCCTATTTTCTTCTGGGGGTTTTATGGTTGTTGATTTTATATTAAAGTCCTTGATAAATTTTTAGTTAATTTTTATGTAAGGTGTGAGACAGGGATCTTCTTTCTTTCATGTGGATATGGCTATCCAATCTCCCAACACTGTTTGTTGAATAGACTGTTCTGGTGCAGCTGGGTGGGCTTAACAACCTTCTGAAAAATCAGTTGACTGGTCCTTTCCATCTGCCTTCCTGTAAAGAAAGAAAACTCATCTACTTCGATGTAGATTGGCCTTTACACTTGGCTTGTCTTGGAAGAATCCTCATGAGGTTTAGAGCAGTTTGTTGGAAGAATGCAAGATTTTTGATTATATCAAGTGACACAAAGAGAGTTTCTGGAAGTTTTTTCTGGAGACCTGCTCAGATTACATATCCAGTCACATTGCCGCTGCACTGGCAGCCATCCCCGGGTCCATCCTTTGAAACAACAGTACTGCATTCCTAATGATGCAGAAGATGCAACCAATAATAGAATGTTAAGGCTGAATCCTGAAGCCCATCCTCTTTCATTTGTCAATGATAATGATATTGGTATTTCTTGGGTTTCACATGTATTTACAGACATAACCCAGCTTAATCAAGGAGTGACTATTTCAGTAGACTTGGAAAATATCAGGTGTTTTATATTATCATCCAGTTCTTTAGTCTACAACTAACAGCAATAAAGATTCAAAGGAAGAAGGAGAATAGCCTAGTTTGGGAGGACTGGCAATATTTTGCCAGAAATTGCAGTATTTTTGGAATGAAAAACAATGGAGATTTGGAAAATCCTGATTCTGTCAACTGTCCTCAGCTTTCCAATTATACTCCATATTCCAATGGTAATGTCACATTTAGCATTCTGACATCTGGTCCAAATCATCGCCCTGGATACAATGACTTCTATAATACCCCATCTCTTCAAGAGTTTGTAAAAGCCTCACAAATAAGGTTTCATTTCCTTGGTCAGTATTACACAACTGAGACTGCTGCCAACTTCCGACACAGATACTATGCTGTGAATGAAATCACCATCAGTGGGAGATGTCAGTGCTACGGTCATGCAGATACCTGTGATTCAACAAGCCAGCCATATAGGTGCCTCTGCTCTCAGGAAAGCTTCACTGAAGGACTTCATGTGAGTTCTCTTTTATGTGTGGAAATCTAAAAATATATAGGGATGGTGATTATACAGTCTATAAACTTAATTTTGGCTCAGCTTCTGAGCATAAATAAAAATAAATTGATAACATAAAATGTCAATTATTTCAGAGATTGCTTTGTAGAGAAAAATAAAAGCCCTCAATAAAGTTGAAAATTATGTTTTGTAAAAATAACATCAGAGAAATTTTAACTGAAAGTGATCCCTGAGGTTTTTACTTTCTTTTCATTTCTTTCATAAGCATTATCATATTTTATAAAACTATTTTTTAAGGTGTCTGGATAGCATGGCATTAACAAAAAAAATGGCCTGATCTAAAGAGTTTTTATATAAAGGTGTCCATGTAAAAAAAAAAGTGTCTTTAAATGCAGGGAGATATTTAAGAATTTGCACAAATCAGGTTTATTTTATTGCTGATATTAGTAATTTTAAGTAATTAATCTGAAAATCTGTACTAAAATGATTTAGAAGTTATGTTACTTTAGTTTGTCTATAAATATCAGGGGCAGTTTCATAATTGAAGTAGAAATTTAGCTGTGTCTTTAGGAATAAGAGGTAAATGGAAAAATACATTGAGGGATACCTGTTGATAGATACATCCAGAATCAGCATCAGCAATAACTGATATGAAGGAGGGTTCAGCGACAGTAACAATGGTGCAAATAGAAGAAGTATAGAGCATGGAATTTTCAGTAAGTGGTGTTTGGGACAACTGACTGCCAATTTGTAAGGAAATAAAGCTAGAGCCCTACATCATGGCATGTATAAAAATCCAGGTGCCTTAACTGCAAATCTATTAAAATAAAGATTACAAGAATATTTTTTACACAATGCTGAGGGCCTTTCTGAACAAAACAAATGAAATACAAACAAAAACAGATAAGTCAGGAGCTATTATGGAAATTATCAATATAATCTGTCACATAACTAAGATTCTGTACAGTTTAAGGAGTGACTTAAACAAAATGTAATGACAAGCACTGAACTCTAATGCGAGTAGAAAATATATACATCATATCAACAAATAAAGAGTTAAGATCCCTAATATACAAAGAGCACTTACAAAATAATGAGAAAAATATAATAACTCAATAAAAAGGAGCAAAAATATGAACAAGCAATTTACAAAGGAAGTTATGATAGTATTCAACAAACACATGAAAGAATACTCAACCTTAAGTTTAATCAGGAAACTTCAGATTATAATAATATATTGTTTTTAATCTACGTGAATTTTAAACAGGTGATATTTGTGATAATATAAACTTTTATACATCATTTATGGGACTGCAAATGATACAGTATTTTTGGAGGATAATTTGACCACATCTAATGTAAAATTGCGTATACATTGAGTTGCATTATATAATTGCTGTGACTCTAAAAGCAAATCTTCAATGACAAGTTTAATGAAATGGTCATATTTGTAGCTTTCATTACATAAATATGGGATTATATATTATTATGCTTTAGCTTTTAAAATAGCAGCACTATGTCCTAGCTTCATGTACAAGTTGTGAATTTCCCTACTTCTTAGATTTTGCCCTTGTTACTTGTGTTTAGTAAGTCATTTCATTTCTCTGTGTGGTTTGTTTTAATATATTATGGACCATGCTGATTTTTACAATCCATCTGTCAAAGTTTTGGTGAAATCCATTCCTAATCTGAGCTAATTTGTTTTCTACTGCAACTTTAGTTAGTACAGATCAATGGCAAGAATATTATCTAAAAAGCAGTCTCCCCCTACCTTAGTGCATGATGTAGCCCTGCTCTGCTCTTTCAGAACTGTCTGTACTTGGTTCTGGCTTTCTCTCTTTCTTCCTCTGTGCTCAAACCAAAATTTATACGTTCTAATGCAAATACCTCTTTTAACCTATTTTTCAGATTACTGTTTTATGTCACTGATTTTTTTCCATTTATGTGTTTGGTCTTCACCACTAGTAGATAATTGTTTTTTTTTAAAAAAAGAGTCTTATCTGTTATATATATATAGATAGATAGATATAGATATAGATATCTCACATTGGGGACCTTGAATTTGGTTTTATGAAAATATGAATAGGAAAACTATTTTTAGTATGGGCTATCACAATAGCCACAGAAATTAATTGGATTAACTTGATTGATTTACAGTTTATCCAGCCATTAGTGTGTGTGTGTGTTTAGCTTTTTGGCAATTTGATTTGTTCTAGATTTTCAAGTTAAGGCAATTTTTAATTCTATTTTTTGTATATTTTTTCCTTTTGATCCTCTAAGACGGACACTTATTCCCTTTCTTTGTAATTAGAGATATATTTCATTAACTTCGACATCCCCATGCTCCAAAAAACAACACTAGATACTGAATTTATAAATCTTCTATGAAGACTTTATTAGGGAACCTTTATCTGAATTCATCTAGTATATGTAAACTATGGTCTGCCTAATACTGTCATATAATTCATATGATATCCTGTTTTCTGAATTTTTCTTAATTTATGTTGACTATTTAGTCTCTCTCTGTCTGTCTCTCATTTTCTCTTGATATCATGCTCAATTTTTCTCTTTTTCTCTTTCTTTAATTCCTCAGAGTTAAGTGTTCGATATCCTGCGATTCTTGGATGATTTCATGCTTCTCTTTAGAAATAGGGCCACTAAGTGAATCAAGGATCATGATTGGTTTCAGAAATCATTTTGGGATTTTCAGATTTGTTCTCAGGTGGTAACTGTTGGATTATAAACTAGAGAAATAATTAACTCTAACTTAGGTTTAGAATATAATTTAGTGTCTCTTATTTAGACAGTAAGTTCTTTTGAAAAAAAAATATAAAAGTAGGCTTTTGTGTTTTATTCCTTCTTCATAAATTTTGATAATTTATGGATTTAGTTATAAATAAAAAAGTAATAAATCTTCACTTAGCAAAGTTTGGCAAATGCAGTTGAAGGGGGAAAATCAATAAACTGTAAGTTGAATGATTAAAAAAAAAATCGGTTGACTGTAAATGTGAGGATCATTGTCTGAGTTCTTGATTTGGTTCCATTGATCAGTCTGTCTTTCCTTATGCCAGAATCATGCTGTTTTTTCCACTGTAGCTAAGTAATAAGATTGAAAGACAAGAAGAGAGAGTCGTCCAATGTCTTTCTTCTTTTTTTAAGATTTTTTTGTATTATTGCTTACACTTCCAAATAAATTTGATTATTGGCTTTTTGATATCTCCTAAAAAGGCTGATGGGATTTTTATTGGGATTGTATTGAATCTGTAAATCAATTTGGGTAGAATTGAAATCTTAACAATATTTAGTCTTCCAATCCTTGAATGTGGAATGTCCTTCCATTTATTTAACTGTACTTTAGTTTCTTTAAAAGCTCATTTGATTAATAATATAATCAATAATATAATTCTTTTAATGTGATTTTGGATTATGTTTCAAGTATTTTGTTGAGGATTTTTGCATCTATATTCATTAGAGATATTGGTTTGTAGTTCTCTTTTTTTGTAGTAACTTCATCTGGTTTTGATATTAGGGTTATGTGGCTTCATAGGATGAGTTAGGTAGCATTCTTTCCTGTTCAATTTTTTGGAAGAGCTTAAGCAAGATCGGTATTAGTTCATCTTTGAATGATTGGTAGAATTCACCTGTGAAGACTCTGGTCCCAGGCTTTTCATCTCTGTTAGGTTTTTGATGACTGTTTCAATCTTTTCACTTTGATGTGTTTGTTGTGGTGGTTCCAGGAATTTTTCCATCCTGTCTACATTTTCTAGTTTTCTGGCATATAGTTGTTCATAGTATCCTCTTATGATCACTCTTATTTCTATGGGGTCAGTGGTAATGTCCCCACTCTCATTTCTGGTTTTATTTATTTGTTTCCTCACTCTTTTTTCCTTTGTCAGTCTAGCTAATGTTTTGTCAACTTTGTTGATCTTCTCAAAGAACCAACTTTTGATTATGTTGATTCTCTCTATTTTGTTTTGTTCTCAATTTCATTGATTTCTGCTCTTGTGTTTACTATTTCCTTCCTCGAATTGGTTTAGGGTTAGTTTACTTTTCCTTTTCTAGTTCTTCCATGTTTGCAGTTAGATCTTCAATTATAGCTCTTCTTTTTTAAGGTAAGCCTTGAGAGCTTTCAATTTCAGTTTCAGCACTGCCTTTGCAGTGTTCCAGAGATTTTGATATGTTGTGTTCCCATTTTCATTTGTTTCAAGATATTTGTGAATTCTCTTGCAATTTCTTCTTTGACCCACTGGCTGTTTAACAGTGTGTTGTTTAATCTCAATATATTTATGAATTTTCCCTTTTTCTGTCCATTATTGATTTCCAGTTTCATTCCATTATGATCAGATAAAGTGTTTTGTGTAATTTCAGTCTTTTTAAATGTATTGAGACTTGTCTTGTGGACCAACATATGGTCTATCTTGGAGAAGGATTCATGGGCACTTGAAAAGAACATATATCCTACTCTTTTGGGGTGCCCTACTCTATAGATGTCTATTAGGTCTAGTTAATTTATCATAGTTTTCAAGCTGTCTGTTTCTTTATCGATACTTTGCCTAGATGATCTATTCAATTATGAGAGTTGTGTATTAAGTCTCTAACTATTATTGTAGAGAATCTATTTCTCCCTTCAGTTTTGCCAGTGTCTGCCTTTTGTAATTTAGGGTATCTTGTTCAGGTGCATTACATTTATGATGGTTCTTTCCTCCTGGTGAATTGCCCCATTTATTAGTATATAATGAGCTTCATTGTTTCTAAAAACAGTTTTGCTTTTAAAGTCTATTTCATCTAATTATAGTTACTCCAGATTTTTATTGTTGTAGTTATTGCATGTATAGGATATCTTTTACCAGTCGTTCACTTTCAATCTACTTGGAGCCTTCATCTATAATTCCAAGTAGATTGCTTATATTTTCTTATTGTTAGAGAAAAACGGCTCTCACTGGGATGTGGAGACTGATTGCAGGCAGAATCTTTATTGGGAAGCTCTCCCAATGGAGGGGGTCTGAAGAATAGACTTCAGCAGCCCCCTGCTGGCATGGCAGGGGTCTGAAGAGAGACTTTAGTCCACCCATGGAGGGTGGTGGATATGGCATTATGTAGTACATCAATAGGTTGAGAACTGTGTACATCCTGGGGCCAAATGGTCAGAGGGAAGTGGGCCTAGGAGGTCTTGGAATATGGAAGGGGTTGGGGGTTCCTCGGCCAGGAAGGGATGATGACACTTATCTGCTTTACTCTGTTTATTCTTGGGACAGAAAGGGCTGCCTCCTAACCCATAAGTTAGTCCTTGTTCAAGTGATTATGGCTGGGAGCTTCATTTCTTTGATTTATGTCATGGGGGAGCTGAGTCACAGTCTTATGACCTGTTAATCATTGCAAAACTTGTAAAGGGGAACCCCTAACACTTATCCATTCCACTACTCTGTGTTTTTGGATTAGGGAGTTTAATCCATTTACATTCAATGTTATTACTGTAAAGGCAATTCTTACCTCCCCATTTTGATTTTTGCATTTTATCTGTCATATCTTCTTTTCACAGCCATTTTTAAACATTTGGTTACTTTTACTGATATAATTATCATTTCTAAAATCTCTTCCAAGCCTCTCCTGTTTTTTCTTTAAAGGTTGTAGCCATTCTTTAGTATTTCCTACAAAGCTGGACTCCATTAAAAATGCTCTCTGTTTCTATATATCTCTGAATATTCTAAACTCACCTTCATTTTTTGAAAGACAATCTTGCCCAATACAAGATTCTTGGCTAGCAGTTTCTTCCTTGCAGTATTTTAAAAATAGCATAACACTGAATTCTTCCTCCATTGTTTCTGGTGAGAAATCAGCACCTAATCTTACTAGACATGACTTTTATATGGTGAATCACTTGCTGCTCTTAGTATTCTCTTTTTTTCTTTGGCATTTGACATTCCCATTAGTATGTGTATCAGAATAAGTCTATTTGGATTTATTTGGATGGGAATATGTTATGCTTCTTGGACAAAGATATCTATGTCCATCAATAAGGTTTGAAAATTTTCTACCATTATTTCCTCAAATATTCCTTCTGTCCATTTTCCTTTCTTTTTTTCTCCTGGAACACCCATGACATGTATATTTCCATGTCTCTGCCATCAGGTAGTTCCCTGCGAACCTGCTTAATTTTTTCCATTCTATTCAGTATCTGTTCTTTTGTGTGTTTTCCTTCAGACACCCTGTCTTCAAGCTCACTGATCCCTTTTTCTGTCTCTTGAAATCTGTTATCTGCCTCCACAGTATTTTTAATTTTATTTATTGTGATTTTCATTCCCATAAGATCTGACAATTTTCTATGTATGCTTCCAAATTCTTCTTTGTGATTATATCCTTAATCTCTTTATCCATCTCATTGAATTTATTAGCCAGATTTGTTTTAACATTTATGATTAGTTGTCTGACCTCCTTTATTTCATCTGGAGGCTTAGTTTTCCTTTGACTGGGCGATATCATCCTGTTTTTTATATTGGTTGTAATTTTTTGTTGGAATTTCAGCATCTGATTTACTAAATACATTTGTTCCTGGTTTCTTTTCTCTCTCTAGCTTAGGGCTTTCTATTTGATTGGCTTTGTGCTATAGCCATTCTGATAATTGGTTTAACTTAATTTGGAATTTATTGTGGCTCATATTTAACCAATTGAATTTTTTTCAACTCTTTTTCATCTCTTTCTTGCCCTTTCTCCCTTCTTAGTGGCAGAATAGGAGCCAAGGATGTGGGTAGTACTCTAACTCTTGAAGGCTGAAGCTGCCCCCTTTGCCCCAGGAAATTCTGAAGCTTCTCTGACCTTACACCCCAGGCAGAGTTAGGGGCAGAGCTGCAGCTGTGTGCAGTAATCCAAGATGTTTCATGCAAAGAGCATTTATAGTTGCCTGGATAGACTGATGAAACTCCATGCCCCTTCCTCCACTGCTGGGGTGGGGATAGAGCCACAGGTGTGGGCAGCAAACTAAGTCATGCCAGTCAAAACTGATTGCATTTGAACAGGTAGACTTCAACACTGACTCCACTCCCTTGCCAGGGACAGGAATGAACTTCAGGTATGCCCATCATTCTAATCTGTGCAGTCTGAAAGTGAGTGCAGTTGCCCTGGGAGGCTGGGGAAACACCCCTTCCATCTTATGGGGTGATGGAGCCACAGAGGTATCCAGCAATCTGGTCTGTACAGGACAAAATTACCTGAAGTTATTCACAGAGGCTGGTTCAGAACTCCAGGCTTCCTCCCTGCCAGAGGTGGGACTGGAGCTTAAGCTAGGGCTTAAATCTGACCTGGTTGGAAAGAACCTGGTCCCTAACATCAATGTTATTTTTAATCATCCCCACTTCCTGTCATGCAGAGTGTAGAATTAAAATGGAGGTTACTGGCTTCATTCAAAATTGGACTGGTTCATATTTTAACTGTGCATAGCAATGGACTTTTTCCAGCTGAATTTACTAATCAGTGGCTGAATGAAGTGCCTGGCCATATCATCCTCCCCTGTTTTTGGGATATGGAGCTTCCAACTCCAGCCAAGGTATAGCACCTGGCATAGCTTGCATTGCCTGTGGGGGATGAGCTCTGGTCTCTGTGGCAAGAAGTGCTCTACTCATGAATCTCCACATAGATGGGCAGTTTCCGTCTTCACTACTTCCAAGAATGTAGAAAGATGCTCTTATGTTCTCCTGCACACCCAAACAGGTGATTTAGATAGCTCTGACTGATTACTAACTGCACTGTAAGATGAGGTGACTCTTGGAGCTCCTTACTCTGCCACCGTCTTGCCACCTCTCCTCATTTTATTGCTTTTATCTACTGCCATGTTGAAGTTTATATTTTCATATAATTTGTCAGCTGACAGTCAGACACAAAGCAATTCCTGGTTGTTGGAACATGATAAATGTCACTTGTTGAACTGTGAAGGGCTAAGAAATATTTCCATTGACTTCCAGGGAATGTGTGAGGGTGAAGACACTACAAAGAATGGATGGGTAGTTTTCCTCTCTCCAACTGCTCTTTATGTTCTTCCTTGTAGATTACAGCAAAATTAAAACTTGTCTTTTCATTATCTGCAACTTTTATAAGAACTAAGGGAATGCTTTTTCCCTACAGGACTTTTGAACATGAATGCAAGGTAATTTATTAAAATTTAAAGTACCTATACAATCTTTCCTTGTTTTTATTCTTCCTCTACCTAATTCAAACAGATTGTTAGGCTCTGCAAGCCTGCAGAAGCAGTTGAAAGTGCATGGTATTTAGGATATATGGGAAAAGGCTCATCTCCTTGAAGTGATCAGATTGAGTGAACTAGACTCAGGAGTAGGAGGAGGCACTGGGAGAGGAAGGTCCTAGACACATGTGCCTAGAAGGGACTCTGTTTTTTATAGTCTTCTGGAGCATGTGACACTACCACAGAGGAAAATGGTGGATCTACACTACTGGTGCTCAATCCTTAATGGGGTGCTCATGTTCAAGACAGTTACAGCATCAGAAAAGACATTATTTTTTAATAAGAACAGAGATACATAGGCTTATTTTTAGAGGATCTTCTCCAAAGTCTTTGATCTTAATTAAATGCTGCATATCATTGCTGGTATGGGGGAGAGTAGATATATTAAAAATATATATATAATAAATGAATGTCAAATTTTCCAAAAAAAAATTGCAGGATTAATCCAGAAATTATATACTGCATTCATGATATTTCAGACTGCCAGTGTGGGTTTCTTTTGGTTTGGTCTTCTGGTCCAGGTTCAGCTGATCTAGACTGGGCATGTTCATGGGCCTGCAATTAGCTATCAGGTCACCATAGATCCAGCTGGTCTAAAATCAACACAGTTGCAAGAACTGGACATCTCTCTACACAGTCTATCATCATTTAGCCACTTCATCTCGGCCTATTCCCATGGATTCTCAGTGTTCAGAAAGCAACAGGAGGGGAAGTCCAATGCACAAAATCTTTCAAATCTTTCCTTCTATCAGGTTTGTTTCTGTTCCAGTGACCAAAACAATCATAATAGCCCAATTAGTGTTGTAGAAAATTCTTCTGTCATGATGAAAGGACTTACAAAGACATGTTAAAATGGTGTGGGTACAGAGAGAGGAAGAAATTGTGGGTATTTTTTGCAACTAACTGCATGTAAATGCAATCAAGTGTATTCTAAGCTATTGTAAAACTTTATACATGGCAGGAACCAGGGTTTCTACCTAAGGTACATCAGGGAAGATTTCAAACAGGAAGTTAGAAATTTAGAAATACAAGTGTATGGTTAGGGAATGGGGAATGCACCAGAGATTTCAGGAAACCACAAGTATTCTCCCAACACAGCAGTGCAAATAACTGGTGGCAAGGAGAGAGTAAAGTATGAAGAGATTGGCTGGACCACTGGGGTGGGTTTTTTTCTTTTAACAAATCAATGTTATTGATAGATATTAATAAAGCTTACATTCATCCAAGGTGTACAATCAATGCTTTTGGTATAATCACATATTTGTGCATTCATCACTTCAATCATTCTTAGAGCACTTTCATTTTGCAATAATGATAATAAACAAAAACAAAACTCATCATCTCTCAAACTCTCTTTGCTCTCTTGCTGAACATAGTTACTATTCTTTTTCCTTCTGTCTAGTATATTTGTATTTATATTTTGTAAAAAGAGACTTATATATGCAATATCACCCATATTCATGCTTTACCTGAGGTTTGACTATCTTTTACAGTCCCATGTTACAGAGTTTTGCTTTCCTTCTAGCAAATATACTTTACCTTAGACCTTCCCTTACAACCACTGTCATACACTAGCACTGCTAGTTACAAATGCAATGATATGCTTTATCCATTTTTATTCATTTCCAGAGATTTACAAACTTTTTGGCAATTCTACACAGATTAACCCTCAGCTTTCCATTCTCTACCCTCTTTCTATTTTCTGGTGACCTATATTTTCATTATTAACTCCATGAGTATACACAATATATTTAGTTCATAATAGCACAATCATGTAGCATTTGTCCTTTTGTATCTGGCTTGCTTCACTGTCTTGGTTTCAGACACTCTTGGTTTCTGTATATATGTGAATATTCTAAACTTACCTTCATTTTTGGAAGACAATATTGTCAGAAATAAGATTCTGGACTGGCACTATTTCTCTTTCAGTATCTTAAATATATCATATCACTTCCTTCTAGCTTCCCTGATTTCTGATGAGAAATCATCACTTAATTTTATTGAGTACCACTTATATGTTAAGCATTGCTTTTCTCTTGCTGGTCTCAGAATTCTTTCATCATCTTTGGCATTTGTCATTGATTAGTAAGTGTTTCAGAGTTGGTCTATTCGGATTTGTTTGGATGGGAATATGTTGTGTTTCTTGTTCATGGATATCTATATCAATAAAGTCTGGAAATTTTCTATCATTGTTTCTCCATATATTCCTTCTGCCCTTTTTCTCCCCTCTTCTTCTTTGTGACATTCATAACATGTATATTTGCACACCTCTTGAAGTCATTTTTTCCCTGAGACCCTGTTCAAATTTTCCCATTCTTTTCTTCATTTGTTCTTTTATATATTTGTTTTTGGAGGCCATGTCTTCAAGCTCATGGATTCTTTCTTCTGTCTCTACAATTCTTCTGTTATATGCTTCCAGTGTTTTTTTAATTTCATTTCTTGACACTTTCATTCCCATAATGTCTCCCATTTTTCTATGTATGCTTTCAAATTCTCCTTCGTGTACCCCCAGTGTCTTCTTAATATCCTTAATCCCTTTTGTCATCTCATTGAATTTATGAAGTAGATTTCTTTAAACATCTATGATGAGTTGTCTCAACTCCTTTATGATATCTGGATTCTTATCTTTTTCCTTTGTGCCAGATCTTCCTGTTTCTTGGTATGGCTAATAATTTTTTGTTGGTGTCTTGGCATCTGGCTTGCTAGATGTGTTTATTTGGGACATAGTTATTCTCTTTAGTTTAGGGCTTTCTTGTCATTGCTCCATTGCTAGTTGTATAGTAGGAAATGAGGATGTAGTTGGTACTGTCAGCTGTGAAGGCTGATGTTGCCCACGTTGCCCTAGAAAGTGATGAAGCTTTTGACAACTTTCTCCTCTGCAAGGAGTAGGGAATGGGCCATAGCCATGTGTAATAACCCAAGTCATATAGGCCAAAAACTTCCATAGTTTGCAAGAGAGACTGATGAAGCTTCATGCTCCTTCCTCCCCTGTCTCAGGTGGGATGGAGCTGCACATGTTGGCATCAATCTATGACATGTGAGTTCAAAATGACCATAGCAGCCCTGGTAGATGCACCATTTGGAGTGTCTAATAATCTAACCCATGTAGGCCAAATGTTCCTGTAATTGCACTGAGATGCTGAGGGAGCACTGGCTCTTCTGCCTATTAGCAGATGTGGATGGAACCACAGGCACCCAGCAGTTCAGTCCTTGTAGGCCAAAAGTCCCTGCCATTTCCTGGAGAGGCTGAGGAAACTCCAGCCACCTCCTATCCTGTTGGGGGGTAGCGTGGATCCACAGGCACCCAACAGCTCAGTCTCTGTAAGCCTGAAGTATCTAACACAGCTTGGAGTGGTTGAGGAAACACCAGTCCCCTCCTATCCTATTGGGGGGGTGGATCCACAGGTGCCCAATAGTCCAGTCTCAGAAGAACAAAAATGCCAGCCTCTTCCTATAATATTTGGTGGTGGGGATGGAGCTACAGTGCTCCACTTTTCAGTCTGTGTGGTCCAAAAGCACCTGCAGGTATCCAGAGAGGCTAGAGAAACACTGTCCCTCTTGTCCTATTGGACATGGGGGTGAAGTCACAGGTGCCCAACATTCAAGGTTGTGTAGGCCAAAAGCACCTGCAGTGTATCTGAGATGCTGAGGAAAGAGCAACCCTATCTTACCCTATGGGTAGTGATGGAGATGGAATTGAAGGGAGTCAGCTTCCAGTTCCTATGGATATAAAGTGCCTACAACTGCTTGGAGAGGGTGAGGAAACACAGCTCCCCTCCTATCCTGTTGGGGAGGGTGGGGGATGGAGCTGCAGGAATCTGAATATCCAGTCTGTGAAAGCCAAAACAACCTATAGTTGCTGAGACAAGCTGAAGAATCACCAGCCCCCTCATATCCTATGGGCTGGAGGGGTAGAGATGGATTTGAATGTGCTTGACACAACAGTTTGTGCAAGACTGAAAGTATCTCCAGCTGTCCAGAGAGGCTGAGGAAACACAGCTCCTATTCTATCCTGTTGTTGTTCAAGGATGGAAAACCACATGTCTGTATTCAGTCTGTGCATGCTGAAAGTGCCTGCAGTTACCTAGAGAGGCTGGTACTGGTCCTGTCAGCTTTCTCTGCAATGGATTGGGGCTGGCACCTAGGCAACAGATGCTATCCAATCTAGGTGGAAAAAAGCCAGTGCATGCCATCACTGTGCTGTTCAATCAGGCCTGCTTTCCCTCATGCTGGAGGCAGAGCGAAAATAGCAGCTACCAGCCTCTTTCTAATTTGGACGTGTTCAAATTTTAGCTCTTCTTAGGATTGTACTATATCAAGCTGAATTTACTTATCAGTAGCTGAAGTTGGTGCCCAACTGTCTCTTCTTCCCCCATTTTTTGGGAAATGGGGCTTCCAACTCCAGCCACAGAATAGCTCCCGAGATGGCTTGTGCCACCATTGGAGGATGTGTAACATTCTCTGCAGTGTGGAATGCTCTCCTCATGCAACTTCACTGCAGATGGGCAGTCTTCTCCTTTTTTCATTCAAGGATGTTGCAGGATGCTCTTCTGCTCTCCTAGGCCTCCCAAACAGGTGCTTTAGATATCTCTGGGTTATTACTAACTACCCTGTAGGATGAGCTACTCTTGGTGCTCCTTACTCAGGCACCATCTTGCCCCTCTCCAACTGATCACCTTTTAATCAACAAAATCAAATTCACAATAGAAGTATATCATATTAAAGTCATATAACTGGTAAATCCTTATTTCAAAGCTTTGGCCTTACACATTACAATGAAACTCATATCGGAAGTAAAGCATATGTGTGAAACACTTCACTCAATTGCCCTAGGACAGCATGAGAAAATACACATTGGAGCAAAACCTTATCAATGTGATTTTTGTAGGAAAGCCTTCACTCATTGTTATGACCTTACACAACATTGGAGAACTCACACTGGAGAGAAGCCTTATAAATGTCATCTTTGTGGGAAAACATTCACTTAGTATGCTCTGCTGTGACATTATAGACCTCACACTGGAGAGAAACATATGAATGTCATATATGTGAGTAAACTTTTAATAGGATTTCTAATCTTAGTCTACATGAGAGAATCACAACGTAGAGAAACCTTATGAATATCATCTTTGTCAGAAAGATTTCATTCAGTTTTCTTCACTTTTACTACATAAGCAAACTCACACTGGACAGAAACCATATGCATGCCATAAATGTGGAAAGCATTCACTCATTATGCTATCTTTACATGACATAAGACTATTCACACTGGAAACAAGCCCTAAGAATATCACCTTTGTGGGAAAGCCTTCATTCTTTGTTTTGTTTTATGTTTTCAACATAAAAAAATCTCACACTGGAGAGATACCAAAAGACTATCATCTATGTTGGGAAACATTTGTTTAATTTTTATAAACTCAGACAACACGAGAGAATGCAAACTGGACAGAAATCCTATGAATGACATATGTGGGAAAGACTTCAGTCAATATTCGGAACTTAGATAACTTGAGAGAACTCAAACTATAAATTTGTGAATTTCAAAGAGATTTCAGCATTTTAGTTAAACTTTAAACATGCTAGAGTAATCACACAGAAAAATAACTGTTTGTAATCAATCTAGTGTGGCCTTTAGTCGTCCTGACCTACTTCATCAATCTAAGTAAATTTATACTGGAGAGAATTGACATAAATGTCATCTATGTAACAAAACCTTTAATAGTATAATGATATACAATATGAGAGAACTCATAATATAAGTGTAATGGAAGTTGAAATGTCTTCACCCATAGCTCCAACTGATAGAGAGAAAGCTCTTTCCTGGAGTATGAAACCGTATAAGGGACTTCCATATAATTTATGCTGGAGATGTTATTCATGAAAAAAATCACACAAATACTTTATTCACACATCAACAGATATAAGGCAAGTGAGAATTCACACTGTACAAAAATAAGATGTATCATGAATGAAGGCATGTCTTCACTGATTACTAATTCCTTAGCATTAATATTATTATTCAGCAGAAACAGCAATCCAAAAATCAATTTAGGAAAATTTTCAGCTTTATTTCACATCAGGAAATTCATAGTGGAAAATAAAATATTTTATATGGACCTCATAGCACACAATCCAACAGAGTCAAGAATTTTGAACAAGAATTTCTATTGAAATTATGTAGGATAACAAGATATAATTTTGAAGTGACATGGTGCATTGAATTATGAATTTTAGGAAGTAATGTGAAATGATATTAGTTCAATAGATTAGTATTTTCATATATATAAGCAAAACATATTGTTGCTGAAAATCTAATGTTTGCCATATCCTTGTGTGTGTTTTTTTTTTTATGCATTTCTAAACATAAAGATTCCAATCAATCAAAAAATAATTTCATTGACTCAAACACTTAGAAAAGAAAATTATTATTCTTAACTATTTTCTTGGTATTATAATATATATGTTTATAACATGGATGAAAACAAACAGATAAATACACTTTAGAAGTAGAGTCATATCCTATATAAATACAACTCTTTTAAATTACCATTTAATATTACCATCAAACTTCAGAAAGGAATTAAAATGAATTAAA
>JAQZBX010059849.1:0-17433 GCA_029593785.1 Cabassous unicinctus
GTCCATAGCTCCTCACCCCATCCTGAGTGAACTTGGAAGGTGATGTCCACTCCACCTCCAAGTGAGAGAGGGCTTATATTCCATGGATATAGTGGATGGGATTATCTTGCCTTCAGCTGCAGGCCCTCTCCATTCCCTGGGATGGCTGTTGCCCATCGTCGTCTCCTCGCCAGGTTACTTGGATGAGTCCATTGAGCTCCTTTTCTTTCATTCTGAAGAACTTCCTTTAGCATTGCTTGTAGGGCAGGTCTAGTGGCGACAAACTCAGTCAGCTTTTGTTTATCTGGGTTGCCCTATTCTCACTTTCATTTTTGAAACACTCTTGTTGGATATAAAATTCTTGGTTGTTTTCTTTCAGCACTTTAAATATTTTGTTCCACTGCCTTCTTGCCTCCATGATTTCTTATGAGAAATCGGTACTAAATCTTATTGGAACTCCCTTGTATATAGCATGTTGCTTTTCTCTTGCACTTTCAGAACCCTCTCCTTGTCTTGACATTCACCCGTTTTACTACTGTGTGTCTGGGCATATTTCTTTTCCAGTTTATCCTGTTTTGGGTTTGTTAGGGTTCTTGAATATGCATATTCAATTTTTTGTTAAATTTGTGGAGTTTTCTGCCATTATTTCTTTGTATATTCCTTCTGCCCCTTTCTCACTTTTTTCTACTTCTGGGACTCCCATAATGTGCATGTTGGTACATTTGATGGTATCCCACAGGTCTCTTAGTCTGTGTTTGTCTTTTTCATTCTTTTTTCTTTCTTTGTCTCCATCAGAACTTTTTCAAATTATCTTGTCTTTGAGTTCACTGATTCTTTCTACTGCTGCTCCAATCTGCTTTTGAAATCCTCCAGCAAATTTTTCATTGCATTTATTGTTGTCTTCAATGCCAGTATTTCTGTTTGGTTCCTTTGTAAATTTCTATCTCTTTATTGAGATTCTCATATTTTTCATTCACCATTTTCCTGATATCCTTTAGAGCTCTGTCTGTGTTTTCATTTATCTCCTTAAGCATACTGAGGATCATTTTTAAAAATCTTGTTACTTTAGATGAGCCATCATTTCCTGTTTCTTTGTCTTATAATCTTTTATTTTACACTGTACATTTTAATGTATTTTTTTTTTAGGAGGTACTGGGGATTTAACCCAGGACCTCGTACATGGGAAGCAGGTGCTTAACCACTGAGCTGCATCTGCTTCCCAATGAGAGTTGGGTTTTTTGTTTGTTTGTTTTTAGGAGGGACCAGGGATTGAACCTGGGACCTTGTACATGGAAAGCAGGCACTCAACCACTTGAGCTACATCCACTCCCCCATTTTAATATTTTAAAATTATTAATTCTGGGAGCCCCTGAGTGTTCTGTTTAAGTTTGTGTCTAGCTAGTGATATAACCATGGTTTTCTTAAGTACCAGGAGCTAATTAGAACAAACAAACCAACACCGCCCCAAAATACCTTTCACAGTCTTTGTAAAATTGGCTATGCATTAGCTGGTGCTTTCCTTCAGAGGTTAGCTATCCTATCAAGAATATCAGCCCATGGTGAATGTGAAGGGCAGGGGCCTCTTTATCTTTTCTAAGCTTCCATCTTGTTCTGGGCTTGTGCTTGTTTAGGGTCTCAGAATTCTCCTGTTTACAGGAATTCAAATGCTTTCGCTAATCCCTATTAAATAGGCCTTTTCCCCATCCTCAGTGCTCTACTGCATGGCTTAAACCAGATAATTCTCTGTCCCCTGTCACTTTGACTTAATTGTTTCTTATGGTGATTTAGCTATCCACAGGCTATCCTGTCCCTGAGAATAGGGCCAGGGACTCACAATAGGGGCACAAGATGGTACTCCCTGCATTGGGGAGAGGTTGGGGCAGGTACCAAGAAGGATATCCTGAGTATCTCTTACCGTGTTTTAAGCTTTGTTTTCTTGTGTTGGCACTCACCTGGTTACTGAAACCCTTTAACTGTTTTGTTTGTTTGTTTTGAGAAAAATGGCTCTTTTTTCATTGTTCAAAGATTCTATGGCGGAATGACACTTTGAATTGTCTTAAATTGCCATCTTGGTCAACCAGAAGCCCTGATTGTTCCTTTTAACCATTGCATTTCATGTTACTTCATCCTTCCACTGCACTTGTTGTATAAAAGCAATTAGCACCTAGTAACATCCTTGGCTCACAAAAGTTATGTAAGGACTGGTTCACAAATGAATGCAAAAAGGAAAATCAGAATTTTCATGGAAACAAGATATTTTGCCCTGAAATCCATATTGAGCCAAAATCTTCTTATATATCTTTGTGGTTTTGATAAGTTTCATTCTAATAAGTTAATATCTTCTGAACTTCTTTATCCTTCAACTTCTAAAGTATACTTCTTTGTAAGAAATTCAATTAGAAAGTACTGGAAACTTTCTTTCTCTAATCTTCTGTAGCCAAGTTTTTATTTTGCTTTGAAGTACCAGGCTGTTATTGTTGGTAGTAGACATGAAAATAAAAAGACTTAATATCAGTTGAGATGGTTTTGTTAATTTTACCTTAAAAATGGACTATTTAAAAATTTTCATATTTGAAATCAATCAGAAATTCAAGCTACAGATTTTTTCTGGCATAAGTGAGAACTTTTCACTGATGTATTTTACATTTAAATCAAAAGCAGCCCAATGAATTGAAACCTCAACTACATGTCAAGACATTTTTAATTCAGATTACTTTTTGGCAGGCATAAAATAATACTGATGTTTTATATGATCCCCAGGGTATACTTATGAATTTTAAATTTTATCTATGTTTTATTTATTTTAATATGCAAATTTTATTAAACTTAATTTTTAAAAATACATAGGCTCTTTTATCCAGAAATATTCTGGAGGATTGATTCCATAGAATGCAAGCACCAGTTTGTACAAACACAAAGAATTTTAATGAGATCCTTGTGTGTAATGGCTAAACTGGAAACAATCTAAGTACCCATTAAGAATTGGCATGTTTTCACTCAAATTTTGAAATATTATACTTTGCTATATATTATTTTATTAGTTAAAGCTGTGATGTATTGTTAAATAGGAAAATTTTGTTGAATTTTATTATTTATCATAGAATTTCATGGTTCTTTGAACGATCATTTCCAGAAGCCTCAATTATGTTTATATATTTATATGAGCAAGGAGAAAAGTACAGAAGGGAATACTAGAAAAGAAGAGTTGAGAAGATTAATAATTCTTTGTTTATTATACTTCTTAATTCTTTCACATGCTTAAATGAGTACATATTATTTTATATTTTTAATGAGTAAAGAAAACATTAGTCTACTACACTGATTATCCCTCCACTGGAATCATAAGAACAAAAGTCATCCCATAATTGTTTTGAACTAATCGAACTAGTTTGTGAAGGGATGTGAGATTTATGTTAGGCACCAGAAATGACTGTCTCTATAAACCATATCTGCTCAGTCAACATCCCAGCCAGAAATGAGTTCTCACACTCCAGTGTGGTTAATCCAAGGAGAGTTTATTTACAAAGGTAATGAATGCAAATGTGTGGATATGGTGTTTGAGCACCTCAAGCGATTGTTCAGAAACCAGAGGCTACCAAGAGCCCAGCTGATACCACCAATAGGTTCAAGTTGACAAATGGAGGGAAAGGATATCAGACTCCAAAAGGATAGAAAGCCAGACTGTTGACTAAATTACCTTGATTAGTATAGTGACCTTTGACAAGCTTACAGGGACTGAACCAAGGCAATAAAATCCTTGAACTCAATCTTATCCCTTTCACTATCTTCTGCCAGGGCTCCCCATTGACTGAATTCAACTGGAAACTGGAAAGTAAGAGGGACCTTTGATAAGATCTGTATAGATCAGCACCCTTGGGCAGAAATCAGGGTAGAAAAGCATCGAGAGTGGTTCTTAAGGAACAAATAGAAATTATGTGACATGTAATACCCAACACTTTTTTAAAACTAAGAATCAAAAAACTCAGAAGGAGTAGGAACTAGTAATAATATGCAAAATATTGAAATCCTTTTTCTTTATAGACTTATAGAATTACTTTTTAATTAACGTAAGCCCAAAGACAACTTAAAAAATAATCTGGAGATGACCTGTTCCTTGCTCTCCATTAAGAATAAATCCTACTTTCTTCCCCAAACTCCAAAAACATTTTAGCAAGGAGACAGAGAACTGTAGTTCCCCATGACAAATATGGTCCTTGGTCTTCCCAAAGTACCAAATTTTAGTGGGGGTTTTCTATTAACTTCTAGTGTAGGTGTCAGAGGTGACACTGTAATCAAGGTCATGGACAGGGAAGTGGCCTTTCCTGAGCCTCAGGATGTGCTAGGCACCATGGAAGGCTTTCACATGGTTTATCACTTTCTCTCAGCAAACCTGTACCGTGAGTACTATAACAAATTACTGATGAAGCAGCAAAGACTCTGAGTGACTAGATAACCACCTGGAGTGTAAGAAACTTGCTCCAGGTCAATGATCGTGTCTGGAATTGGACCTAGATCTGCTTGACTCCATTCTGGCACAGTCTCACTGTGCTGCAAACTTGTGAGGAAGTCATTATCCATTATTGTAGCCCTCTCACCTGGCCCTGAAAGCTACCTTTGTCTTTCCCTTTTGTCTCATTCCCCTTTCATTCATTCCCTTTATTGTGTATTTCACAACTATTTATTCACTACCCACTTTGTGCCACGAATTGTGCATAGCATTGTTTGTTGATAACAACAAACATGACCTCTGCCTTCATGGATTTTAAAGCTCAGTAAGTGTTCTCAGAGGAGCAATCCTACGAATTTCCTTTAGCCCCAAATACTTTTCATTTGAAGTCCTTTGTCTCTCAATCTTCCCATCTATTTACTATTTCTTTTGGCTTGTTTGTTCAAAAAGTGTAATCTAAAATAAACTTTTCTTTATATCACTTGCTCTTTCATTATTGGAGAGTAATGAGGATTTCATAATATTATAAGAAAGGTGGAATAAGAAAACGATGTAATACAGTTTTTTTAAAGGTGCTGCCTGGTTTTATTGAAACAAATTAGCCAGTCTCCCTAAGAAGTGTGCATATGTGAGGGCAAATGTTCAGGCTTATGTTCTAAGAAGGCTAACAGTGTATCATATTGCCTCAAATAAGCACATCTTCTGATTTTCAAATTGAGAATTGGTTTGTATTAAAAACCTTATTTGTCAAAGACAAAACTGTTGTTTACATGCCTTTTATTATACAATCACAAAACTAATATACATTTGCGCTTATTTCCCCCTATATAGACACACTTGTTCACCTTTTTAAAATTGCCAGATTGAATCACTCAAGTAATCCCATTTTTGTAAGTGAGCCATTGTTATCATTATCAAAATTACAACCAATTCAAAATACAGTGTCAAGAAGGATGACTGATACGTGGAATGACGTGCAGATTCCTCTCATTTTGCTTTAGCTGCTGGCATCATGGAACTGTAAAGAATGCCTGCTAATGCTTTTTTCACCCATTAATAATTAAGGTTTGGTGATCTTCAGTTGGGTAACATCTCATTTTCCATGTATGTTGTGTTCTATAATCATCTTTGGATGTGATTTCTGCCAAAATAATTTCAAAGTTATAATGTATTAGGAAGAAGGTATTTTTAAACATCTAAGTCAGTAGTATTATATGGTGGGGTCTTCTTCTGGGTCTGATCATAGACAAGTTACCTACCATCTTTGATCCTTGTTAACTTTCTAGTTTTGTAAAATGAAGGGGTTGGACCAAATAAATGCTTTTCCTCCCATGCTGTAGTATTCTAGAAGTTACTGAGCACCCAGGTTGATAGCTGATGAAGCTCTAGCTCCTCCTTCCTACCTCAACCAGAGTCATTCTGTTTTGACTTCTTTATTAATACTCCCAAGTAGTTTTTCCAAAACCCAATACCTTTAACTTATTTATCAACAGAAGGGGTCATTGTATTCTGTTTTGGCTTCATAGTGGGTTACAGCTTATACAAACCACATAGGTCCCGGAATAATCAATGGTGGCTTTGAATTCTGCAGTAAGTATGAGCTGTAAAGTATTAATCATGTGTTTATGCCTGATTTATACATGTTAAGCAGTTAAGCCTACTCTTAGTTTCCTCTCTTTGTTAGCTTCAAAGCAGGAAATTATACCATTACCCAAAGCCTCTGGTTTTCTGTGGATTTTATTTAGGTGTAAATCTAGTAAAGTATGAACAGAGGACTGTTGCCAAATTGATGACTATATTTGTCTGTGTAAATTGTATTTCCACAGCTGTCAAATGAGGTGGTTGCTCCCTTATATTACATAGTTTTATAGCAATGCATGTGCTTGGGATTTTAATCTTATTAGACTTTTTAGCAGTTCCGGCTTTGAGTTTTAAAGTTACGGAGGTATAATGTGTACCGTTCTAAAGGGTGATATTGCAGCTTTTGTATCTTTTGGGATATCATGTTGTGAATGAAATTAGTGTTTTATGTAGAACTCCTGGGGAAGTTTTTGCCAACAATCATTTTGACAACTCATGCTCTATTGTGATAAGAAAACAGAAAAAAAACAAACAAACTGAATTAGGTGGTCAGGATCCTGTTAGGATGAAAACATCTATGATCTCCTTTATAATTTATGAAAAGTTTTAGTCAATCTTTCTAAGACTAATTTCCTAGATTATTGTTTTTTTGACAGGTAGTCTTGGATAGGGGTGGAAATGGAGCAGGTAAACAAATAATTACTATGGAGATAATGGAAATTACTAAGCAAGTGAAATAAAAAATTGTTCCAAAAATTTATCAGGCCATTTGGGTTCACATTCATCATGCATCACCTCTCCCCCCTCTGGATTATTTCAGGAGGAAAGGTGCTTCTGGTATCTGATACATTATTATTTTGTCTTGTACTTCTAATAATGTAATGGTATCTATTCCTCTTAGGAATCTCCAGCCATGGAAGATTATTTATAGTATATAGCAATTTTATTTTTCGTAGTTTGCTGCACAATTTGATTGAAATCTTACTCTAAAGAAGATACACACACACAAATGGAAATAGAGGAGATTGTTTTTAGGAAGAACTTAGTGTAATATTCCATTTATATTTTGTAAAAAGCAATGAAACTGTTTATATCATTGATTTAATTTATTGTTGGAGGAGGAAAAAGTGCAATACACAGATTCATTAATTTGTAATGGCTCAATTTAGTTTCTCATTGAATCAATCCTTGAGACAATTACTGCAACTTGATTTTTTTTTCTGCCATTCTTGTAATCAAAAGAGCATTTTATTTCAGGGACAAATGAATGAAAATAGTGTCAACTAGTTAGTGGGCTCCAAAAAAATATTTTAAAATCATGCTCATAAACTTCAAGTTTTCCATGTTCCTTTTCTCCTTTTCTTTTTTCTTTGAAACTCTAGGACTAATAGGAGACATGAAAAATTCCCTCCAGGAAGCTCTGGTTAAGTATAAATATGTAAGAGTGGACTTGGAATGATAGCTTTGCATCATAATGTCTGAAAGAGATCATCTGGCTTAAGCCATTGGTTTCTTTTTATCATGCTATTACTGGTGGTAAACACTTGATTCTGAGATGGAGTTATCCTTACATTAAGCCACAGAGAAGTAATAGCAAAATAATTATTTTCTTCTTTTGTTTCCGTCCCTTAGTTTATGCATTCAAAAATTTTTACATAGTTATACGTATAACACATATGCTATTAAGTTTTCATGGAGCTTTGGGGGACTCAATAGTTCAATATTTGGGAGACAGAGAAATTTGCCCTTTTTCTATGTTGCACAGACTACAGAATAGACTATATTTTGAGTCTATTCTAAGGGAATGGTAATAGAAGTTATGATTTTCTTGCATCCAATCTTGCTCCCAAAGGACTTAAGGCAGTTTCTTGATTGAGAGTTATTTTTTGTAAAAATCAGAATCTACCACTCAGAAAAGAATTTAAGCAATTTTGGAGGCAAGGGCTTTTCTCTGGTGATATGTTAGAAAGAAAGGTGCCAGTTTAACTCTATTTGCTAACAAGAATCTATTAATAATAATATTCTTCTACATCACTAAATAAGATCCCACAGTATTATAGCTTAAGAAATTTATAATACATTATATTATTGGTATACATAATTAATGGACTCTATGTATTTAATTTTATGCTACTAGTTTTTTTGTTTTTTGTTTTTATTCCCCCCTCCAAGATGGCTCCCTCACATGTCTGCTCATTGTTGGATCAAATTCTTTAGGAGGCTCCGGGAACCAAACCCGGCATCTCCCATATGGGAGGCAAGTGCCCAAATGCTTGAGCCACTTCCATTCCCTGCTGGTGCATCATCTGCTGGTTGCAGCATCTGCTGGTTGCAGAGTCTGTGGTGTTTGCTTGTTGCTGCTTCTGCTTGTTGCAGCATCTGCTCATTGTGGTGTCTGCTTGTTGTGGAGTCTTGCTGGTTGTGGCGTCTTCTTATTGTGGCGTCTGCTGGTTGTGTTGTCTGCTAGTTGCGGCATCTTGCTGGTTGCGGCATCTGCTCGTTGCAGCGTCTGCTCTTCTTCTTTAGGAGGCACTGAGAACCAAACCTGGAAACTCCCATGTGAGAGGCAGGTGCCCAATTGCTTGAGTCACATTTGCTCCCACTACTGGTTTTTTTTTAGTAAATGTTTTCCCCCACCGAATCTTCATATTTTTTCAATTCAGCTCTTCCTGTCTTTGTAATGTGGTTTTGGTGAAAGGCAATCTATGCCAATGTCGTTAGTGTTTTGCATACCCTATAGAGGTGAATTACTAGGGATATGAAGCCATGAGAAGAGAAGGTCTGGTTAGAAAAAACAGTGATCTTTGATTTTTCTTTATCAATCTCACTTTCACAGTTCTGTCAGGGTCACTTGCACTATGTATTTTGGTGAATTTGGCCTTAATCAGAAGACCATTCAATAATCTATTTTATGGTATATTTGATAGGATCTTTTCTTTTTTCAGTAGATCTCTTACATACATGTAGCATGTGAAAATATGGTGTCAAAATTTTATGAATATTTTCAAAGTTCTCTGGGTCTGGAACTTTTCAACTTTGTATCTGGTAATCAAATCCACCTGAGAGTTCTAAATAGAATTTCCACATTTGTTTTGTTGAGTAACTTGACTTTGTCTCCCCTGACTTAGAATTTATAGAAAGAAGAATCATTTCAATTTCTTATTCTCTTGTATGCACAACCTCTGAATTTTTGTTCAGTTGCAGAGGTGACCTCCTGAAGTATGACCATAATGTGGATGGGACAGAAAGTTAGGAGAATGAGCCAGCCATCAGCTTAGGCATCCCATTTAACCTGCTGACCTTGGTGTTCTCACTTGCACAATGAAGGAATTAAATGAGAAGATTGCTCAGTCAGTATCTTCCAACTCAAAGATTCTAATGAATCCTTCCTGAGTGTTGCTCAACGGAGTTATATCTCTGGGCCTCTGAGCCAAAGACCCAAATTTTATTGGCAGAAATTAAGAATCTGTATCCTCTCTTCCCTTTAGTGTGGAGCAACACTGTATCAGACCCTAAAAAAGCCAGAATTCCTATTGAAATGTCATTGAGAATGCAACTGCAAGCTGGCAACTATAGGAAATAGCTAATCAGCTCCTTTCTCATATAGAATGGGTAGGTAGAGATGCAAGATGTCAACTTTTAGGTGTGTGTGGAAAGATAGGTAGGTAGGTAAATTAGATTAGATTAGATTAGATTAGATTAAAGGGGGAGAGAGAGAGGTTAGATAGATTTCACACAGTCCTAATCACTAGGTATTTCTATATAATCTTAAAGAATTTCTTTAAGTGTCCTTGATTTAATAGGAAGAAAAAGGGCCAAAGTTTACTCTTTCCACATGCCTCAGTAAACAATAAAGAAATTGGATGGAAACTGCCAATTAGCTCACTATTAGAAAACATATATTAAGAGCTTATTAGATGCAAGCCAGCTGATGAAACATATGAACATGGAATAAAACTGTGCAGTTATATTGATTTCCAATTTCTGGCTGTTGGTTAGATAAACATAGGCATAAGTTTGCTTAATATTTCAGTGTAAACCTGCAATGAAACTTTCTGAAAATTTGACCTCTTTGGAGAAATACAGATGGAATTGCCTTATCCTTTGCTTATTATTTAGCTGCTATAAATATGTATTCTAGATTAATTGATAATAAATGGTAAGAAATAGTACAGTGCTTAAAAAATTGTTTAAAGTTTACTTCTTTCCCCCAAATAGAAACTTAATGCAAAAAACAATAAATTTGTTACTACTTGAGTATGAATTATTTCTACCTGCAAAATACCTTGAGATATTTTTGACTGGTGGTGTTTAATTTAAACTGTCATTATACTTTCATGTTACATTGTCCTTTGAAATAATTTAAATTGCCTAAATAACATTGTTGTATCTCTACTTGATAAAACGGAGAACCCAGAAGATTAATTCAGATACAGAATGGAGAATGAATGAATCATAATATGTACTTAATTTTATTAAAAGAAAATGCATTATAAAAACTATTTGAAGAAAAAAAAGCAATAAAAATAGTAGAATAGTAAGAAACTCTTTATATGAGAGTACGTATTTTGTGTACATGTACAGGTATAAGAGACATGATCATTATCAGCTTTTTCTTGATCTACTCTGGCATATTGTATTTTTATATATTATATAATGTCTTTTTCATTTCTTTGTTTTCTTTTAAACAGCAAATGCCAGCCTTCTTGGAGGAGGAGGGGGTAAGTCTTGAACATCACTTAGCAAAATAGAATTTTTATTACTACACTAAACACAAAATGGTTAGTAAATTCTGTGATACATTAAAGAAAATTAATTTTGCTCTATTCATCAATCTCTCAAATGATAATCTTCCAGAAAATAATTTACAATAGAAATAGCTTGGGTTTGCTTACATATTATTTTATCTGACTTCAAAATATTCTTGGAAGCAGTTGTAGCTTAGTGGTTGAGCACCTGCTTCCCATGTATGTATGTTTGTGTATGTGTATATATATATATATGTGTGTGTGTGTGTGTGTATGTATATATATATATACACATACATACATAATGCTGTTTTCCCTCTTGTCAATCTTTATATTTCTAACCTTGGCATAAACTTTAAAAGCTATAAGGCATTAAGTGGCTTATTGTAGATGACAGAGTCACTTTTAGTATGAATTCTGAAACAATACATTTGGGGCCCCATGGTTTCTTTTTTCACTGTAATGACATTCTTTTTGCTCTTCTTGACTTTGTAGGTGGAGAACTTAATATATCAGCCACTTACTGAGAAAAATAAAAAAGAAATAAATATTGGCAGTTTGTTTTTCTTTCCGCATATTTAGAGGAGAAAAAAAGAGGTCAAAGTGAAATAAGGAAGAGAGAGAGTCCTGAACTGGGAATTTTTTTTATTCTAAAATTTTGTAACTATTATTTTTATTTCTAGGTTGGAAGATGAAAGCTTTCCTAGCCCCAATACATTATAATATTGTAGAGAATAAAAAAATATATACCATAGAATGGAGTTCTTTTCATATAAGAACCAGGTGGAGATAAATAGGCTTGTTCTTTCTTTCGTTCTCTCTCTCTCTCTCATTCTCTGCTTGCTCTTGGTCTCTCTTTTCATATATATGGTTGAAGTAGGTACATTTGTACTGAGATTTAGGCTTTCAAAAAATTTCCTGGCCTTTATCAGGAAGTTTCTGTGTAATTTTTATTTGGGAATTAAAACAACAACAACCAAAAAACCCCATTGTTTCTGTGTAAGAATCAATTGCTGTAAAAAACAATCATGGAAATAGAAATAATAAAAAAGAATTTGTACTAGAAACTGCTCTTCATGTTAACACATGTCAGTACATGTTCTATAGCAGAGTATTATGAAGAGACCATGGGCTAGCTGTGATGTTTCACTTACTGGGTGAAAACCGTCAAAGATTACGTAACATCTCTGAGCCTCAGTCTCTTAATCTTTAAAAAATGGGGATCATATTACATACCTAAAATGCTTTTGTGTGTGAGAATTCAGGGAAAGTGTCTGATGTAATAGAGTAGTAGGGGATAAAAATTTTTTTTCTCTTTCACAGAATTTCTTTGGAAAATATCAACCTACAGGGTTTCTCATTGTACGTTTTCATTGTAGTTGGGGGGATCTATAAAGGCAAATTTTTTCTTAGGAGTTGGATTCTCAGTAATATTTTTCTTCTAGGACACAATATATGAAGAAAACTTTATTACAATGAATTATCAATAATTAATATATATTAAGAAACCTGACTAATATTGTAAATAGGATAAAGAACAGTTAGAATTGAGTCTACATAAACAAATCCATCAAGTTAACAACAGACAAGTTAGCTAGACAGTTAATTTATTTTTTAAACTGATTAATTATATTAGTTAAGATCATATTAGCTGCCCATAACAGAAAAAGAAATCATAGTGTCTTAAAGAAGACATTTCTGACTTATGTAATTTAATCTATATGTAGACTAGAATAGTTGTATGGGAATTCCATGGTGTCATCAAGGACCTTAGCTCTTATTTTTCTGTTCTACCCTCCTAGTGCAAGGCTTCCATACAAAAGGCTACTTCATAATCAAGGGTCCATGAGAGCTGCTAGACCTCTAGCCATTATAAATATGTTATAGGTCAGGAGGAGTAAGGAAAACAAAAGATAAAAAAGGAAGGTCCCCAAAGATGAGTCAGTTTTCTTAAAGCAGTGTTCCCTGAAATCCCACATTATCCTTGAACTTCATCAAGTGTCCATTCCTGAATATTTGTAGTCTTTTATTTCAGGAAGCAATGTGCTCACCAAAAAACTGTGTTCTATTTTTAAGGAAGAAGGGGAGATTGGAAGCTGGGGTAGGCAATGAGCAGTCTCTACTGTACTGGTCACCTCAATATTGTCAAGCTGCTTTGAATAAATATGCCTATTCATATTTGGTGTGTATAGAATTGACTCTAGTAAATTGGCTTGTATTTACTTATGGTTCTTTCATCTTATGTGAGAAGATACATTATGAATTTTTAGCAATGATAAGACATTCCAGGAACAGGCCTACGCAGTTTTCTGTTTATCCTAAGTATATACTTTACTGTCCGCCTCTAGATGGTTGATTTTGCTAAATGCAGTTATTTTCCGTAATATCTAATTTCTGAAGACTAAAATTAGAAACTTAGCATCATCATAAAGATAAATTATAAGTATTTGAGATGGCTGTAATTTACTTCATTAAAGTAGGTCATTGACAGGTTTAAATTCATTTATGCATTTCTGGAGATGTCAAGATTGCTCTAAAATACATGTCTGATTTTTGGAAAGCTGCATTTAAAAATTAAATTTAAGGATTATTTTTAGCCTTTGCTGAACTGAATTCTGGTCCTCCAATTCTATGACAATTTTTTTTCCATCCTGTCAATGATATTTGTAATGTAGTAGCGAGTAATCATCCTATAAGAAGCAATTATTCCATTATTGCCAATACCGTCCTGTATAGCCCATTTAATATATAAAATTTATATTCTCAGTAAGTTCTTTTATCAGTCAGAATAGGCCATATTATGATGCAGTAAGAAAGAAACCTTAAAATCTTAGTGGTTTAATAAAATAAGGTTTATTTATTGCCCACATCATAGTCTGAGTAGGAGTGGTGGCTCTCCTACTCAGACTGTCCTCCAAGTGATGAACTCAGAAAGCCAAGCTGGTTCTCTTTCTTGTAGTTATACCATGTAATATGTGGCTGCTAATGCTGCCACAGAACAGAAAGCGAGAGCTGGAGGATCTTGTCATATATATTTAAAGGCCAGTTTCGGAAATGGCTTGCATTACTTCTGCTCATGATTCAATGATCAGAATTCAGTCAAGTGACTCCCCAACCTAACTGCAAGGAAGGCTGGGGAAAATGGAGTTTTCCAGAGTTCCAGGAAGAGGAAATGGATAGTAAATACAAGACATTGTCTCTGCCATGGTACTCAAATGACATCACTGTTATTATAAGTAATATTTTTGTTATTATTTTATTGGTTGAGGGAAATGAGACTTTGGCAGTTTTGGTGACTTCTTTAAGATTACAAAGCTTAATAGGGGTGAAGTGTGAATGACAGACTAGGGCTCCTAACTTCTACTCCAGGGCTCTTTACCTTTGTTCTGTGGTTTTTAATATACTTCTGCTCTTTAGATTTGCTTTTTCTATGCACAGGTAATTAACTCTGTTTACATCAGAAAAAAATGAATGCAGCTGAGATATGGATGATGATTTCTTTGGCTTATTTTCACAGTTCTCAAGCTCTATTGATAATTTGAAGGTATATACAATGGCACCCACTTATGTTCCCTTTGGATTACTGCCCAGATTCATCTACTTTTTTTGTTTGTTTGTTTATATGAGCTCAGTCTTAGGGAACATTGCATTTTAAATACATATTCACCCATCTGTAATAAGAATGTTTTACATGCACAAGTTCCTGTGATGTTGATACTTTTGAAATATGTAGTAAAAAGAACATCATTGCAACCTGCCTCAAATTATGTCAAGAAGCAGAATTAGAAAGAAAAATCAGAACTAAAGAGCTAATTCCTCAGTTCTTTTCAACCTCATACTTTAGATATCTTTTCCCTTTTATTGACACAGTAGTTAACGTAAAACCAGGATCTGCTGGTAGAACCCAAAAAGGACTTTTTTATTGTTGTTGTTTTCTGTTTGTATTTATCTTTTTAAAATATATTTTTATTTATTTTTGAAAGATACTTAGATTACATAAAATGTTACAAAAAAAATCTAAGGGATTCTCATATGCCCCACTCTCCACACCTTCCTCTTTATCCCACATTAACAGCTTCTTTCATTAGTGTGGTACATTCATTGCAATTGGTGAACACATTTTGGAGCATTGCCACTAAGCATGGATTATAGTTTACGTTGTAGTTTACACTCTCTCCCAACCAATTCTGTAGGGTATGGCAGGATATATAATGGCCTGTATCTGTTGTTGCAATGTCATTCAGGACAATTCAAGTCCTGAAAATGCCCCGATATTGCACCTGATTTTCCCTCTCTCTGACTTCAGCACCTCCAGTGGCCACTGACTCCACATCAATGGTATAATTTCTTCTATTGCTAAAATCTCAATAAGTCTATAGTAGAATACCAGCAAGTGCGCTTTAGTCCATATTTTATTCCCCAATCCTGATGATTCTGGGATGGTGATGACCACTCCACCTCTAATTGAGAGGAGGCTTCGAACCCATGTGGCTGATGGATGGGACTCTCTTGCTTGCAGTTGTAGACTCTCAGTTCCTTGGTGTGGTGGCTGTCCATCCTCACCTCCTTGTTAGTTGTCCTGGGTGAGTCCAATGAACTGGAGAGTAGGTGTTGCAACTCCGCTGAGGCTCAGGGCCCCACTGGCACGTGGACAGTCCAGAGATTCAAGTCTCTTGGATGTACACCTACCAACTCCAGCACCAACTATAGGTTCAAATATAAGGGACAGAAGAGGCATGTGTAGAGAAGTCACAACTGAGTCTAACTCTGTCACACTTGGGAGCACAAACCCCAAAGTAGGGCCCACTGGCAAGGCACCAAACTCCGGAGCTATCTGCCCTGATCGTAGGACCTGGGTGTCTCCAGAGCCCTCAGGAGCCCCACTATTTGGGGTAGTATCTACTTTGGCTGTCTATGAGATCCTGCTGAGATGTGCATAAGCATTGCCTCTCTGATGACCTCCCAACTCACTTTGAAGTCTCTTAGTCATATAAACTCATTTGTCTTTATCTTTCGCCCCTTTTATTCAAGGTCTTTTTCCAGTTGCATCCCAGCCAGTGCTTGGTAGTAATCCCTCAGTGCCAGGGAGGCTCATCCCTGGGAGTCATGTCCCATGTTGGGGGGAAGGTAATGCATTTATATATTGAATTTGGCTTAGAGAGAGGTTACATTTGAGCAACATGGAGGCTCTCAGGAGGTAACTCTAAGCACCCTGCAACACTCAGCTAAGTTGCAATTTCAAGAGCAAAGGGTCATAAGCATAGTCATCAATATATCAAGGGCCCGTCAATGGACCATCCTTCTTCACTAATCATTGCCCCTGTATTTGGGAGATTGTTTACTATTCCATTAGAGAATGTGGCAGAGCTCCCCAGGATGGGAATTCAATATTCTTTCAGTTATTATGTGAATCTCTACCCACTGTGGCAATGCCCCATGAACATTTGAACACATTTATATACCTTATATGTATGCCCAGGTGAACTTCCTCCCATGAATCCCCCATCACTGACACCCCACACCAATGATCCTCCCCTGCCACAGTTGTAACCCTTCTATAATCCAAAACTTCTTCAAAAATGAAGCCAAGAATATTGCCAAATACAATTAATAGGAAAATGAAATAATAATGATAGGTTTAAACATAAGAAATACAATACATAATAATTTAGAAAAACTAAAATGAAAATAAAATTTAAAAATTAGGATATTAAAAAAATGATGAAAAATATTAAAAAAATTTTTTTTTGACATTTTGCCTTTCATCACTGTAATAGCTGTTGTCTGTATATACAGTGGTATTTTCTTCCCCAGTGTCTTACTTTTTTTCATTTTGTCTTCAAAGAAGTTTTAGGTCACAGTAAAGTCACATACAGAATATGGGGACTCCCATATACCCAACATCCTCCCCCTTTTCCCCCTTCCAGTATTAATAAACTTTGTATATGTGGATGGTACATTTGTTACAACTGATATACAAATATTGAAACATAGTTTTAACCATGGTCAATGGTTTACTTTATGGTTTACATTTTAGACCATACACTTACATAAATTTTTGATGAAATTTAACATGCCCTGTATCCATCATTGCAAGATCATGCAGAACACTTCCATTGCCCCCTAGATACCCCCTCTTCCATCTATTCTTCCTCCCTCCCCCTCCCTTTGGGGCCCTTGGCAACCACCAGGCATCACTCCTTGAAAAACAAGATTCATAGATATTTGCAACAATGCTGAGGGCTTCACACACTAGTCTGTCCTCCCCTATTAGGCTCTTGAGAGACACCTGCCCCTCTGAAAAACAGGACGTTTTAATGGGATTCACATCCTCCTCCAGTCTGTCAAATCTCCTAAATGCTAATACCCGATGTATAATATTAGATATTGTAAGTGACATTTCCTGACATAGTAGCATTTTAAGATTGACTTTAACGAATACTGTTGTAAGACTGTCATTTTAATAATATATACATATACATATGTATTATATTTATATTTTTGAATCAGTGCTATAATTCTATACCTAATCTCTGGAGTGATTGTGTAGCAGGATCATTTTTAAGTGACTAAACCCTCAGCACCATATGGAAAGCATGGGAAAGCCATTTGTCTAGAATGAGAAAAGAATCAAGTGTGGGAGCATGTGTTAACTACTGTATCAATAGAACATGTTAT
>JAQZBX010059850.1:0-17449 GCA_029593785.1 Cabassous unicinctus
ACTTTAATTTTAATTTCTTAATTATAATAAATCATTACTATTGATTTTAGAACCGTTTCTTGTTTTTTTCCTAAGAAAACTTTTATTTTTTAACTATGCATGATTTCTCTTAAATAACATAAACATCTACTTTGTGACCTTGTGAAATGTTGGGAATTTCCTTTTTTCTCTCCACGTATGGATCATGCTGCAATATCACGAAGAAGAAAAGCAATGAATTTTCCCTTTTATAAGCCTGTTCAAATTCTAATATTTTGTTAATAACTGGCTTCTAGATAGGAAATTTGTTATAATTAAGCTGCTAAATATCTTACAATTAAATAAATGAGACATCAACCAGAAAAATTGTGATCATGTGATACCAGAGCTTTATGTTATATTTGAATAAACAAATTTGTTAACCAAATGCCTGATTTAGCTAAGCCATCCTGGCTAAGAGGCTACTGAACTGAAAAAGTTTTATGAAGACATATGTAAAAAATGATGACTTTCAAAACTCGGTAGAGAGTTTCATACAGGGACATGGAGACCAAAGAAGACTGATTGAAAAAAAAAGCCAGTAAATTTGAAAATACTTTTATAACTGATGCTGACTTAATTTAATAATCCATCACAGTCCATTAGATTATTAAGCAGTAAGTCCTATTAGCAAAGAAAGCACTTCATTTAGGTCATTATATTAGTAACAATGCTTTTATCAGCACCTTCTCAAACGTTTCCACTGTTGCCACATCTCTGCATGGTTTTTCATTTTTTAGAGTATTGACCCTGGCTTTAGCATTTTAACCTTTATTTGCTTTGCTACACCTTTTGTCATTTACTCTATTGCTTTTACGGTATTAGTTTCAGAGTTGCAATCAGGGTCATAACATTTTAGATGTGGAGACGGACTCTCACCTATTTCTTTTAATATGTTTCTATTTTAGTTATTGTAAGGCTTAAGAATGGAGTAAAGCAATCATTTTAATTGTTCTGAGAGGCATATTGCACAAATATTGTTCAGCTCCAGAAGCCACTTAACACAGTACACAGAAATCTTGTTACTAATCTTTTTCAGTGCTACAAACGGTATGTTAGTAACATCATTTATAAAAAGTATAAATTATCTTATGTGTATCTAGCCATAATTTTATTGTAATATTTTTCCTCTATTGGATGTATGGGTCATTTTAATTGGGATCCTCAAGGAGATAGGCAGTTATTGAGAATGAAAGTGTGAACATTTATCTGCTAATCTCATAAAACTCTTATATTTGATTTACCACATCAATAAAAGGTCTTATTTTCAATATTAAAATATTGCCTATGTATCACCTGATATATGATTATTGATTTTACCAATCCATATAATCTATACACTGTATTTGAATGAGTGCCATAGATTAAAGGGACACAGTACCCAATAAAGAAATTGAAGGTCAATAAATAATTGAAGGTCAAATTTGCTCCGAAACATAAAAGTTTTTTCTTTAGTTTATTTGCTTTTTGTTTGTTTTCTGATCATAAATATAAAAGAAACAAGAAATAGACCTGGTTCTCTTTAGTTTTAATACACATGTGCACATGTATATAAAGTTTAAAAGACAAATGCGTAAATCTTCATGATATTATAAGGATACTTGGATACTTAGTATAGGTATTTTTAAATTTCTATATCATTCTCCATTGTTTAAACTTTTCATATTTTGGCTGTATAATATATATTTTACATACAATAGATTTTGCAATTCCTTACAACTCAAAGAGCTTGAAGAAAATGTTTCCAAATCATTTACACTTAGTCATTTATAATAATACTGTATATTCATGTCTTCAAACAACTTTAAGTGTTGTAATTATTATACCAAATATGAGATAGAGATAATTGAATTTCAGTTAGAAAAGTGGCAAGGTAAAAAACATATACTTCTCAAGGAAGATCAAGATACTAATAAAAATAGTCCATCACATTTAGTCAGCTAATAAACATTAAGTGATTAGTAAATGTTGACCAACTTTCCGGACTGTGATATATCCTGAAAGAGAAAGAAGAATTAACAATATTGTCTATACCCTCAAGGAGATGGTACAGACAGGAAATTAAATTAGAAAAAAAAAAAAAAAAACTTGGGAAAATACAAAATACTATATAAGCAGATATAAATATGTTGAAGTCAAATTTAATAAATGTAAAAGATGTAGGAAAGTAAAGGATAAATTATTGATTCAATTAAAAGTAAGATAAGAATTAAAGGGAATTGTATGGTTTGACTTAAAAAAAAATAACTCAAAATTTTTTGAAAAAGATTGTAAGAACAATCAACTGATAGGTATTTGTCCTGGGCCCATGCTGCCAAACTGCTATCTCCAAGTCCTTTTATTCTTTCTTTCTTTATTTTTTTCTCCAAGTCCTTTTAAACCATTTGTTTTTGCGTTCCTTTTTGAAACTTTCTTTTCTCTCTTGAAACTGTATCTTCAAATTTTACCACCACGAAGCTAACATTGGTTGTCCTTAAGCAATTACTTTTAGTAGAGCCATGATACTCAGTGTTTGGAGGGATTTTGGATACTAAGGAGAAGTTCTGCCGCATTACCACACTGACCTTGGGGTGGTCCCTTGACCACAAACAAGGTGCATCACTGGGCAATAGAGAAAGGAGGGGACCAAGATGAGACCCGAGGTCACCAGTAAGCCCCAGCTGCCCTAAATATCCCTACCTTCAGCCCTTAGAGTAAGATTACCAACATTGCCCTTTCCTAATCTTTAGTTCCTACCATCAATGCCATTCCTGAGGATTAGATGAAACTTGCAAGGTCTGTCTTCAGGAATCCAGTGCTAAGAGGTGCATCAGAGAGGAAAGGAGAAAGAGGGAACTAACAAATGAATGTAATTTTGCATACATTAGTGCAACATCTTAGTGCTTTCTTCATCTTGGTTTCAACTTAGTATGTAGTACCTCAGAGTGCCTGAAGTGTGGTACGAGCTCAATAAATGCCTTTCTCTTAATGAGACTCTGAGGCAGATCTGGTTAAAGGACAGGCAAGTAAAACTGGATGTCTGTGTCCATTCTTGGCAAGATTCTCAGAATCTGAAATACTAGTCCCAGAGGTAATCATTCTAAAATTCAAATCTGGTCAAATTTGGTTCCTCTGGAAATTTAGTGGAGTTCTGATCCAGGATTGATTTCTCTTCATTCACAATTAAGTTCAAAGTCTAGGGTGTAATCCAAAGTCCACCTTTCAGACCCATTTCCACCACATCCATTCCTGTAATCTGTTTGGAGCACATTCTTCTCTCTGCACTGCCCCTCAACTCTAAATATTAGCTTTATGGCATTGGGATATGCACTTACCCAACTCTTTGAACCTTCATATTTTCATCTATAAAGTAAATATATCAATAACTTCCTCATAGGGTTTCTCTGAAGAACAAATGATCATGTATATTAAATGACTAATAGGATCTGGTCAAAAAGTGATGGAGATTATGACTATAATTTCTTTTTCAAGATCCTTTCAAGTATCACCCATTTTGCAAGTGTTACCTGTTTCTCCTCTTCTTTATGCTCATAATGTACCTTACTTAGCTAGCTACATAGCTAGCATTCACTTTCCTTATCACACTGCATTTTTATTGTGTTTCTTGCCTGCCTTTCCCAGAGTGAAATCCTTGAATCAGGGGCTGCAGGAATCAATGCCTAGCACAGATTAGGTGTTCATAAAAGTTCAGTGGGGTTAGAGTTCAGAATATTGTGAGGCTCCAAAAGCAACACTCCATGAGAAAGGAAACACATGAACTTCTGGAGGGTCAAGGCTGAAAAGGACAACATCCTGAAAAGAGCATAGGCAGCAAAACCAAAATGTGCCTTTTGAATTTGTCTGGGGCCAGCTCACCTTTTAGATACTTCTGTTACCAGCTGGAAATTATGTGACTAATCCTTGGTTGTCTGTAGATTTCAGATATTCTGTACATTTCCGTTTGCCTTCTGGTTTTAGCATAGTAAAAGAAGACATTGCAATCTAACATTCCCTTAATTAGACTATGAGAAGTTCTAAGTCATTCCGCTTCGTCTTTGCTTTCCTTTGGTTGCTTTAGGCAATTAAGCATGTTATATGCCATGCAACAAAAATATTCTCTACATCAAAAGGGTTTTTTGATGTTTCAGAGTGTCATTTCTCTCTTGGGGTATTTTCATAACAGCTTGTGGGTAGGTGGGGTGGGGCACGGGGCACTGGAGAAGGGAAGGGAAGTGGGTCCCATGTCAGGACACACTGTTGTCAGTTCCGCAGAGGACGGCCTTTAGAAACTTCCCAGCCCTTTATTAGGGGTGGAAATTTTTAGAATGCTAAAGAAAGGATTAATATATTTTATGAATAATGCAGTTTAATCCCCCCAGTTCCTATAAAATTTAAAATGATCCATTTTAAGTAAATTTTGTGTATCTTGATGGCTTTGGCAATGGCCATAACTCTTATGAAGAATTCATAAATAAGAATGAAATTCCAAGGAATATTTTCCTGGGTACAGATTCTATTATGTTTCCTTTAAACTTGCTGTTTGTACTCTTAGATGCTGTGTTAGAAATGAGGAGCACAAATTGAACAAAAATATAATTTCTCTTATCAGAACCCATCAGAAATTCAGAACTGGAACTACCATCTAATAATCTCTCTGAAGGAGTTGAATATTTCTTTTTCCTCAGTTTATAGGCATTGTTGGAGAATGGGGGTATGGAGTTACTTGTGTCAAATAATAAAACAGCATTCTCTTATAGCATGGCTTATAAGCAATCTCTGACTATAGACATTTGGTGCGTGTTCTTGTCATTTTCCATCTGCCTGTTGAGACCCATTGCTCACTCTTCTTCTCACCTGCTCTCTGGCCTGAGTGGGTGTTCTTTATTGTACACTATTCAGGCCCTTTGCTTTCTGCTTCTGGCTGAGTTTGGCCAACAGGAGGTACCAGAAATGTTTGAGAAGGTGGGAGAAGAAAGAGGCCAGGGCAGACATTCTCTTCCCTTCTTCCCTCCTTGTGGCTATGACTGTTTTTGGATCATAGTGATAGCTCCCACTATGGGTTCCTGTTGTTGACAGCCCCCATATGTGTCACTCTTTCTCCTTGGTTCACCTAACTTTTTTCACAACTCTTTAAATAGTGTCTTAATTAATTGACTCATCTGGACTAGTCACTTTGTCTTTCCCATTCCATGAAAGATGCAGAATTTGTTACCAAGAGTGAATCTAGGACATTGACTTAAAAAATGAGATTCTAGGATTGTGCTGCTTACATATTTTATGAGTTCACATAATAATATCAAGATGACTCAAATTGCTGTGGGTAGCAGCATGAGATGAAGGGAAGTATGAGACATTCCGAGATCAATAGGCTATAATCTTAGTCACGATGGTGGTGATAGCTATCCATTTTGGCAAAACAAAGAACCTCAAACCTAGTGGCTTAAAACAAAAAGCATTCATTATCACATCATTTCTGAGTTCAGGAATCTGGAGCGTCTTCACTGGGTGGTTCTGGCTCAGAGACTTTAATGAAGTGGCAGTGAAGATACCCACTGGGGCTGCAGCCATCTGTAGGCTTAACAGGGGCTGGGGAATCTGCTTCCACGATGGCTTTTTTAGATGGCTTTTGGTAAGAGGACTCCATTACGTGTTGCTTATTGGCAGGAGGGCTCAGTTCCTCATAAACTTCTTCAAAGGAGCTTTCTAAGTATCCTAATTAAATGTAGTTGGCTTCCCCCAGTCTGAGGGATCCAAGAGAAAGAGAGCAAGAGCAAGAGCAAGGAGGAAGCCACGATGCCTTCCTGTGGCAGTGCGTGGTGTGAAAGTCACACACCATCACTTTAGCCTACTCTTAAGCAAGTCACTAAGTCCAGCCTACTTTGCAGGGGAGGGGAAATAGTTCCTATCTTTTTAGGGGAGTGTCAAAGAATTTGTGCATATATTTCAAACCATTACAGGCAGCTATAGTGATTACAAAATTATGGGAAGAATGGCTATTTCTGATTGTCCTTGAAAATCTACACATTTTGATGTATGATGTGCAAATGTAGATAAATTGACAACCTTGAATTAATGATTCAACGCATGGGTGACAAATCAGAAAGCCTCTATGCTGACTTTAGCAGAAGACCTTATCTTCGGTAACCACAGGTCCAATATGGCTGAGAATCAAATGTGAGGACAGTTTGTAAGTAAGTGCCACCAAGGTGAAAGGCCAAAAATGTGCTCAATTCCACTAGATCTTTTTGCTAAGGTAAGGGCACTGGTTGGGATGGAATGAGATGAGGACTTTTGGGCAGAAACACATGAGCCTGAGAACATTGAACTTCTCAATTTTCAAACCTTCCTTGTTTATATCCTGGAAACTAACTTTCTCTTGCATAATTATCTTTTAATGACTTTACTTAGAGAGTGGTTTCCTTAAGGAATGTTAATTCTTTTTAGCATCTATCCCCACCATCCTTAATTGCCTCCAGGCCCATAAGGAAAATTTGATCCCAGTGTAGCTGAGATAGAAAAGGGCAAGACCTTTCAGGAGGAAATGGTTTAAAAGCCAAGGGAAGTTTGCTAATTTTTATCCATAGGTGTGTTGAGAATTGAATAATGACTCCACAAAAGACATGTTCAGATCCCAAGCCCTGGTCTTGTGGGTATGAACCCAGCTGTAAATAAGACATTTGAAAATGTTATTAGCTATGGTGTGCCCAAACTGAATGAGGGTGGAGCTTAATCCAATATGACTGAAGTTCTAATAAGCAAAGGAAATTGGATGCATTAAAGGAAGCATGAGAGAAGCAAGAACCTGGAAGTCAATGGAACCTGAAGAGAAAGGCAAAGAGGCTGCCATGTGCATTGCCATGTGATGGAAGAGTCAAGGCACCCCAAAGATTTCTGGCCAGCCAGACAATGCCAACTCTGAGAGGAAGCAAGCTTTCTAGCTTCTGAAATCATGAGTCAATAAATTCTTGTTGTTAACTAACCAATCATATGGTATTTGTTTTAGCAGCTGAGAAACTAATACAAAGAGTCTAAGGAACATATTGTGGAATTGATTGTAATGGCATTGGGCCAAGAAAGACAGAATATAGGATTTGATAAAGATAAATTTATTGAAATAGGTGAAATGACCTGGGATTTGGGATTTGATGCATTGGCTAAAGCACTGGGAGTGGAATAATAAGCTTTATGGATTTTTTTATAATACCACCAAAGAGAATACAAGCATATCCACACCCAGGGCTTTAGAATAGAGCCAGCCCTCTTTCTGTTGACAACCCCTCTACATTTGCAAGGATTTGTCAAAGTAAACCTGTGCTACTGCTACTGAGTACTGGTAGAGACTGACTTCTTAACAATGGGATTGATTACAAGTAACTGAACAATGTAAACTACTTCTCAAACACTAGACTATACAGCAAGAACTGAACTACTTGTCCACAAAGTCATGCATGTAGATATCATAGCAGAATTCTATGATTAAATAGAAATTATGTATATAAAACTGATCTGAGAAGGTCATGCAAGCACAAATAAACTGAATGGACGGGTAGATCAGATTCCCAAGGTACCTGTTTCTATTATTTCATCACTTCGTCTATAGTCTACACCTTTGGCTTGATGGGAAGTCCCATTGACTAATTAAAAGAGGAACAGAAAGTAATGACCTGGCTTCCACATAGGTCTGTATGGTAGGTTGGTTTCAGCCAAATATGGGTAACTACTGCACGAGAGGGAAATTCAAGGCTGTCCATGAAATCTAGTTGAGATGGGAAATCCTTGCAGTAGGGAGAACATTAAGTAGTATATCTTGTTGTCCACTTTGCATGAAAGGAGAGACAGAGTTATGATTCTAAACATTCATTATTGGTGGGCTGGCTGCTCAGAAATTTGGAAATAGCAAGATTGTAAGATTAAGGTAAGATTGAAAGAACAAAAATAAATGTGGTATGTAGATGGACATCTTGTAATGGGCACAGTGTTAAGTTATCCATGACCCATGTACATGCCTATTGGAGAGCTTCTTCTGCAGAGGATGCCAAGATAGCCCATCCAGTGGGTATCATTCAGCCTCACCCCCACCACCACCCTAGTGCTTGCTCAATGGGTCTTTGTCCAATATGGTCATGGCAGTAGGAATGGAGGCTCTGCATGGGTTTGACAAATGAGGGCTTCACGTTACCAAGACTAATCTGGCTACCACAATTGCTGAGTACACAAACTGCCAACAGCAGGGACAAAACACTTAATTCTTAATATGGACACAGAGGGACCGACCAGTCATGTAAAAGAATTACATTGAACTTTTTCCATCATGATGGAGTGGGGGGCAGTGACTCATCCTCACAAGAATAGATATATGTTCCAAATTTGGATTTGCTTTTCCTTCCTACATTGTTTCTACCAGCAACACCAGTTGTGGGTTTACAGAATGACTTATTCATCACCATGGTGTCCCACGCAACTTTGATTCTGGCCAAGAAATTTCTTTCACAGAGAAAGAAGTATAGCACTGGAGGAAAGCCTGTAGATGCCACTGGTTTTCCATATGCCCCATCACACATATGCAATTGAAGTGATAGTGGAATAACCGACTAAAGATTCAGTTGCAGGACCAGCTGGAAGGCATCTGTCTGAACAGTTGGGTCCTATAGGATGGTATCTTTCTTAGTTTCAGTGGCCAAGATGGGGCCTTTCCCCCAGAGCTACAACATACAGATAAGGAAACCAAGGTGTAGGAATCATAGGGGTACACACAGAAGTAAGCCTTAATTTGCCTAAGACTAATCCCATGTAGTCTGGCCTCAGAAAAAAGGAGTTGGATTCCTTAAAAGTGCCAAGGAAATTGGTTACTTGCTTAGGCAATAAATCCTGGAAAATCGCTCTGATTGGAATCAATCATCCTTCCATCATACCAGAATAGAGGGTGCCTTCCCACCCTCAAGCCTCAAACATCCAGGCGATGAGTCTTTCACTAGCCCACCACATCACACTCCTGCTGCTAAGAGGCTTGCTATCCTGGCCCCCTACTGGGGCGGTGGTGAGGCTGGCTCTTCACCAACTATGAACACTGAGTGGCAGGGTAGGGCTGAACCATGGCTTTACCACCTGTGCCTCTCTGGCCACACCAAGAGAGAGGCAGTGTTTCCCTAAGACACAGGTTAGAACTACCCCAGGCCCCCAAGTGCTAGCATTCCTCTCTCAGAATCTAATGTCTGGCCCTGCCAAATCTTTGTGCTTCCCTGGAATGCAAAGCACAGTGGAGGATCTGTCACATCTGCTCCTCCTCCTTTCTCTTAGAATTTCCACCAACAAACACAGCTTTAGCAGGTTTGTCTTGTGTATTTTCATGTAGTTATGCAATATCCATGGAATAACTTAAATATAGAATTTTTGCTGCTGAACCAAGAGGCATAAAGGGTGATATCTTTCCTGGCCAGGAAGATCAATTCTGATTATCAGGGTGCAAGAGAGTTGCTGCCTGACAGACTGGGATGGAGCAGGCAAGAAGTGTGTCTGAAACTCAGAGGTCTCTTTATAGTCTTATTTTAAATAACAATGGTTGGTAGAAGATGCTGGTAATATAATAAGGAGAGAAAACTTAAGGGTGTTGGTCTTGTGGGAATGAAGCTTTAGCTCACATCACCAGGTAAAATCTTCAACGAGCTGAGTGGGGAAAGAAGGAATCTATCATTATTAACTTCGCTACAGTGCAGGCATTATAGTGGTTACCCTTTTATGTTAATTATTTTTACCCTCTTCCCTGCTTTCCTCTACTTTCTAGGAGAAGCAATGATGATAGCCAACATTTCAAGGACTGAAGTGACCTTACCCCTCAATGGTGGGTTGGCTGGTATCTCTGGAGACCCAAACACTCCCTCTCAGAACCCAGCTCCAAGAAGCTCAAGCTGCTTGGAGAGGATATGTGCAGGTGAGCTGGTGACAGTCCCCCGTGGAATGCTCCCTGCCAGGCACCAAGTATTGGGGAATAGAGAAGAAAAAATCTTATTTCTGCTACTCTCTTCCTCCAATTCTACCCTCCATCCATATTAAACTTGGTATTTTTAAATGCATATTTTTCTCTATAATTTTGAATATCTAAATTTTCCCTCATCTGTCTACCACCATCTTTCCCCCACAGCCCCATGCCCTCTCCTACATACAAGGAAAACTCCTCTTTATTCTTCAAGTCTGAGTTTAAGTGTCATATTACTCAGGGCTATCTTTGCTGAAATTTAGAGCAAGTTGTTGAATTGATAAATATATGACTGAATGAGGGAAGTCAGTAAGTAAGTGAATAAGTATGTCTAAAAGAGATGGAAATGTTCAATGAAGATGTGAGATAGAAATGTCAGATGCAAGTGATAGAATTGGACTGGAGGTACAAACTTAATTATCATTAGGATCTAGAGGACGAAGGGTGAGACAGGCTGGGAGTTTACGTAAAGTGAGAAAAACAGTGGTTTGACACAAGAACCACCTGGTGAAATGTGAACCCACGTTTTCCATGTCAGGGGAAAAGGAAAGTAGAAGCCATGAAGAAAAATGACCAGAAAGGTAGGCAAGAGTTGTCAGAGTTGAGCACCACAGAAGCAAAATTAGAAGATCCTGTGGAGAAGGAGCGGGACATGAACAGATCCATGTTGTCATCGAGGCCATTGGATTTGGCCGTTGTCCCTAAGCTGTTAATTCTATCGCCTATTTCTCTTAAATCCAGGATGCTTCTTTAGTCCCACTGCCACTTCCACAGCCCACGCTGTCATCGTCTTCCCAAGGCAAAGTCCTCCTAATTGGTTTTCCTACCCAGCCTTGTTCTCCTCTAGCACGTCTCCTGCACCGCAATGAGCCACAGTCATCTTTTCTGGATCAAAAGTAAAGTATGTGTCTTCTAAAAGTGCTTGTGGCTGTGGTTGCACAGCTCTCTGAATATACTGAAGTTTGCTTTAAGTGGGTGAGTTGTATGGTAGGTGAATTATATCTCAATAAAGCTGCCAGAAAATAAGTAAATTATGTGGCAGAAGCCAGATATTAGTGCCATAATTTTTAATGGGAAGGGAGAGAGTGAAGATATGAGAAGCAGAGAACAGAATGCAAGCTCTGTGAGGACAAGCTCCCATCTGCTTCCAGCTGTTCTGGGATTCTTCTGTGTTTAAAACAGTGGCTGACACTGTGCAGGTGCTCAACAGATATTTTTGAAAGAATAAATGAAAGGGGATTAGAGGTATGAGAGAGTATGAGACCTTTTAAAAATTTTAGGATGAGCAAGACTTGAGTATGCTTATCACCTGAGGAGAAGTGTGAGGGGAGGGAAAGGCTGAAAACAAAGGGAAGGAGAAAGATAAGTGCTTTAGTCTAATTTTCCTTGTAGAAACTGTAATTGATTTGCCTTTGTCTTTGTACCTCCGGATTCAGAAGCAGATAAAGGAATACTTGTTTAATGAGGTTGTGTTAAAAGTAAATCCTAGGAATTTATCTGAAATGGGGTGGTGGTGATTTTCAGAAATTCCTGCAGAGAACGGAGCTTCTGCATTCATCTGATTGTGTTTTTCCCAAAGACTATTTACCATTGAGTAAAATGCTTCCTTGGACAAAATGCTTTCTTATTTATTCTAGCTTTGTGACTAAGTTATTAATCTCTATTCTTTTCATTTCCTCTGACAGTAGGTAAAGCACTGGAGGAGAGGTTTTACACAGAGGCTTTTGGAGTTACACCCTACATGTCATAAATGAAGGAGTGCTCTTTCTAATACCGACAGCTTTTTGCAGGATTTCAGTCATTCTGAGATTAAACATTCCACAACAACCTGTAAATGGTCAGACATGATCATCATTTGTTTATTCTCTTGTTAAGTGTATCATAACAGATTATATTTTTCATAAACTGTTACTTCCAAAAGAGATTTGGTGTTTGGCAATACTTGACAAATGTGGCATTTCCAAGGCTGTAAGCAAATGCTTGCAGGACATGAGAAGGGAAGACAGAAAATCCTAAGAGGAATCTAGACGAGACCACCTTGTTCCCTCTCCAACTGAAAAGAGCCATGGCCGGTGCTGTAGCCACATAAAGATTTAAAAAATATACTGTAGTGCAGGCTTGTACTGTGGGTTTTTGAATAGGAATTAAAACATCAGAATTAATACCAGCGTGAAAGGAGAGGGATTGGGAGAAATACAAGAGGAATGAGGAAAATGAACTGAGAGGTACTTGTATCTTAAAAATCATCAGACCCTTCTTACATAGTCTCAACACCAAGAATGTGGATCTTCTCAAATAGTTATGTGTAATTTAATACTCTTGAATAGAAATAGAAATATTGAATTAGAAATTTTTAAAACATAATTTATTAGACTTTTTTCTATTTTGGAAGTTGTAGGTTTATTTGAAAATCATGTAGAAAATAGAGTTCCCATTACACTCCGCCCCCCAACACGTGTGCACACACACACACAGTTTTCCCTATTACTAACAGTTTACGTTACTGTGGTACATTTATTACAATTGATAAAACAATATTATTATAATTATACTGTTAATACAGTCCATAGTTTACATTAGTATTCACTGTTGTGTTTTACAGTTCCATGTTTTTTAAGTTTTATTCTAATAACATATATATAACCTAAAATTTCCCCCTTTTAACCACATTGAAAAATATAATTCAGTGGAGGTAATTACATTCACAATGTTGTGCTACCATCACCATCACCCATAACCAAACCTTTTCTATTACCCCAAATAGAAACCCCAATTAAGCATTAACTCCCCATTCTCTCCCCTTACTCCGGCCCCTGGTAACCTGTATTCGAGCTTCCAGTGCTCTGAATTTGCTTATTCTAATTATTTCATATCAGTGAGATCGTACAATATTTGTCTTTTTGTTTCTGGCTGATTTCATTCATAGAAAATCAACAACCTACCAAAGTAACTTACTTTCAAAATATTATCCTGGATTGCTTAAGAGTTACTGTAAGTCTCCACATATTTGAAACAAGAATAAAACCATTTTGGTGGGTGTGCTGGTTTGAGGCTTTTGTGGACCCCAGAAAATTATATTCCTAAGCTAACCCATTCCTGTGCATGTAAGTCTAGTGTCTGTGGGACCTTCTCTTTGATTCAGTTAAGGGACCTTTTGATTAGATCATTTTAGTTAATGTCTTTTGATTAGATTGTGGGGCACAGGGTGGGTCCTCATCCTTTTTGAGACTCATTTATATGAAAAATATTTATTTATCTGAAATTCAAATTTTACTGGACATTCTACATTTTATTTGGCAGCGAATAAGGGGTATTTATTAGTCCTCTAGAGCTGGCACTGTGACTCTCAAATCAAATATTTTGTATTTATGAAAGTCAACTTACAAACAATTAAAAAACTGTTATTGAAGCATAAGATGCATTCAGAATAAGTCCTGTAAGTATACAGCTCCATAAATTTTCACAAAGTGGAACACCCAGGTAATCAGCCCACAGACCGAGAGGGGGATTGCCAGGACCCTCGGCACTCCAAGGCTGCTTCCCAATCGCACCTGCCCCAAAGGCAAAACTATCCCCACAAACTTTATTTCATACCTGGAATGTCTGATGAAGTTTATCAAGAATTAATTAGGGATTGTTCAGCACCCTATACAATGTCTGTCCCTCAATAGACAGGAAGTATCTATAAGTGAACAAATGAAAGAGTCAATGACTAATTTAACAAACATGACAAAATTTTGCGTGAGAAATTCAGGGCATCGTATCGTTAACCAACTCATTGAATGAACTTGGATTGAATTCTGACTTTCTAGCAGGCGCTCTGCTGGATGCTGGCATAAGTCACTGACCCTGGCACCGAGGACTTTATAATATCTTGAGTAAAATGCAATGGTTCAGAGCTGCATGTTGTCTGGGAGCTGTTATTTTTTTGTTCACAGCTTCCAATTTACCTTTTTTCGTAGTGGAGTTGACACAGGTGTTGATAAATGAGATTAAATGATTTTACTGAGTGACTTTCACTTGCCAAATTTTTCTTCGAGTTTCCATTCTAGAGCTTGCTAATTGGTCATTACTGATATAAAGATTAGAAAATGTATTTGACTAAATTAGAAGGAAATTAGAGGTCTTGGGTAAGAACAGTCATTCTTTCCTGTAATGGGCTTTTCAGTTAGTTTTATACAGAGGCAAAAGGAGTAATGACTCAGCCACTAGGCTGCGGATAGCTGAGAAATCACAGGATGTGTTGTGTATTCTCTTTAGAAGCCCTGCATTAATGCCAAATAGCATCAAAACTTAGGAAGACTTTCTCTTGTTCCCTGTATTATACTTATAGTGTGCATTTGTTATAAGACTGAGCTGAAGTCATTATCATTATCCAATAAAATTGAGTTAAAACAGGAAGAGAATCGTTTTGTTGAAAATATGAAATATATTTATAATTTGACTCAAAAATTAGAATTAAAGGTTAGGCTTATTTACATAAGCACTTAGGTTAAGTGTTTCAATAATTGGTACTTATGCCATGATTATGCTTCAATAATTTTATTTGTAATAAAGTCATCTTAAATCTGAACCCCATATCTCCTACTGTATAGTTTAATGAAGCATAAATGCATTTTTAAAGTTTTGGACAGCTATGGAAAAGAAGAAAAGGCTATATAAAATAGATAAAAATATTTAACAGGTCAAAATGAAGACGACTTAAAATTAATATAACACCAATCTTCCTAGGTCTTAAATAGGTCTAAATTTATTCTGATTGTAAGACACAAATTTGAGCAAACATTTAAGGCTTTTTCTTGCATTACTTATTGACACATTGCTCAGTTCTGCCTTGGGTGAGTGTATGTAATTAAAATGAAATGGAGAGCCACATTAGTTAATACATTCAGTTAATAGTTTTGGTCATATGGATAAGTCAAATTTTTAAAATATAATAGTACACTTTAGTCTCAAGAGGATGTATTTTATCTATATTACTCTGATATTTATTGTATGTTTTTTATTTATTTTAATCTATACAGAACACAATATATTCATTCTAAAGTTTGCCAAAACAAAGTTGGAAGATGATAGAATTCAACAATTTTTAATTTGGTGTTCACCCTTGAAAAGACATAGCCTTGAGATTCTGCTTCTGTCAAAGATACATGAAGCTAGAAAGAGCAGGGGGCCACTGCCCAAAGGGACCCTACCAAAACAACCAGCCCAGCCCAGGAAGCGTCTTTGTCCCTGCTGGTCTGAGACTGGTTTCCCACCCCAGAGACACCAGGTGGCTGGTGAGTCTGGCAGAGGAGCTCTTGCCACAAGTTACCTTCTAGGGACATGCTCTCCTTCCCTCACTGGATGGGAGATCTCCCCACAACAGGGAAGCCTCTTTATCCTTATGGGCCCAAGCTCCGTGAGCTTCTGAGATGAAATGTTCAATGAAGATGTGAGATAGAAATGTCAGATGCAAGTGATAGGGTTGGACTGGAGCTACAAACTTAATTATCATTAGGATCTAGAGGACGAAGGGTGAGACAGGCTGGGAGTTTACGTAAAGTGAGAAAAACAGTGGGTTGACACAAGAACCACCTGGTGAAATGTGAACCCACGTTTTCTATGTCAGGGGAAAAGGAAAGTAGAAGCCATGAAGGAAAATGACCAGAAAGGTAGGAAAGAGTTGTCAGAGTTGAGCACCACAGAAGCAAAATTAGAAGATCCTGTGGAGAGCTCCTCTGGTTCTGTGGGCGTGAGTTTCTGACCACCCCCCCCCCCAATGGCTTTCTCTAATGAGGTCCCCAGCAATCCTGATTAAGACCTGCCCTCATTCAGTGGGACTCCACCTTAACTTAAAACCAACATCGTCAAGCGTCCTAGTTACAGTGGTGCAAGCCCACAGGCATGGGTGAAGATTGAGCATATGTCTAAATCGGGGCACATGACTCAACCGTCCACAACTGTCAAACAAGTTTCCCTGACTGCTCTTAACAGGATACTAGGCTCAACGGCAGTAGGACACAGGCACGTGGAATGCTCATCACCAGAGGCCGTAATCTGAGCTACTCAATACGCCTCAAATTCTTAAAGTTGTGAAATCATGCAAAATATATTCTCTAACATTAGGGGATTAATGTGCAAATCAATAATGGAAAAATATCAGCAATTTTTCTCAAATAGCTGAAAATTAAACAACATAGTTCTAAATAACCCATGGCTTAAAGAGGAACTTTCTAAGGGATTTAGAAAATATTTTGAATTAAATAAAATGAAAATGCAACATATCAAATCTGTAGGACACAGAAATAACAGTATTTAGAGGGAAATTGACGGCATAAAATGTCTATATTAGCAAAAATAGTCTCAAAATAATTATCTAACCTTAAGAAAATAACAGAACAAATTATTCCCAAAGCATTCATAAAGAAGAAATGATAACAAAACTATAAATCAATGAAATTCCAAACAAGCTATTAAGAAAATCAATGAAACCAAGTGTTGGATTTTGAAAAGATCTTTAAAATTGATCAGCTTCTAGTCAGCCTGATGAAGAAATCTGATGGAACACACCAAATATACATACGAGAAATAAAAGAGGGGCTGTCCCTACAGACCTTGAAGATGTTTAAAGACGAATAAGAACTATTTTCTGAACGATTGCTTAGACAGTCTTTCATTGACATCATATTTACTGGCAAAAATTTTGGTAAATAGACAGATATTTTATGATTCCTATAAACAAAATGCAACAGACACAAGTTAATATGTCAATTCTCAGCAAAAGAAAATGTAATAAAACACAATTTTATAAGTAGTTATTTAAGAAAATGACTGATATATAATCAGGTTGTAAATGATTTTTATGTATTCAAATACTTTAAGAAGGATGACCCATAGAATCCATCCTATAAATCAGGACGTGACCATGAATGGAAGCAAAAACAAATAATACCAAATGTAATTTTTATAAGGATGGACATATAAGATAATTACATGCAAAAACTATTATTAAAAATAAAAGTCTTCCTAGAGGAAAAACCCTTTATCAAAATATTTTTATTGATAATTTGAACTTTTAGTAGAATAATATAAGCAATAATATTTAATATAATATATTATAATAATATAATAATAATATTATATTAATAATATTAATTTATTAATTAAAATACATGTCACTTGCTTTATCAATCTCAACCCTGACTCCATTACAAATTCACAAGTACTTTTTTGAAGATTTTTTTCTCATAGTAGGGTATTGTTTCTTTAAGATATTCACTTAACAGATCCTTGAGAGTTGCATTTAATTGAAGATGTTGACGCATTCAATTTATTATTCTTCAGGGACCGTATATATTTAATTGAAAAATATTTTCTCTACAGATTCTAAATTACCTGGTAGAATCCAAGCAAATTCTGCTAAGGGAAGGATGCACTAAATTCTATTATTTTTCACATAAGAATATATAAATCTTTTCCCAAAATGTTTTCACAGGT
>JAQZBX010059851.1:0-17439 GCA_029593785.1 Cabassous unicinctus
AAGGGTGCTGTATTTTGTCAAATGCCTTTTATGCATCAATCGAGAGGACCATGTGATTTTTCTTCTTCAAGTTATCAATGTGGGTTATTACAATCATTGATTTTCTTGTGTTGAACCACCCTTGCATACCTGGGATAAAACCCACTTGATTGTGGTGTATAATTCTTCTAATGTGCTTTTGGATTCTGTTTGCAAGCATATTGCTGAGGATTTTTGCATCTATATTCATTACAGATATTGTTCTGTAATTTTCTTTCTTTGTAGTATCATTATCTGATTTGGGTACTAGGGTGATGTTGGCATCATTGAATGACTTTGGTAGCATTCTTTCCTGTTCAATTTTTTGGAAGACCTATAGTAAGATTGGTATTACATTGTCTTTGAATGATTGTTAAAATTCTCCTGTGAAGGGAAGCAGGTGTGGCTCAAGCAATTGAGCTCCTGCCTACCACATGGGAGGTCCCAGGTTCAGCTCCTGGTACCTCCTGGAGAGGATGAGCAAGACAGCGAGCTGGTGCCATAGGCAGGTGTAGTGAGCTGACACAACAAGGAGACACAAAGAGGAAAGACAATGAGAGACACAACAAAGCAGGGAGCTGAACTGGCTCAAGTGATTGAGCACCTCTCTCCCACATGGGACGTCCCAGATTTGGTTCCCGTTGCCTCCTAAAGAGAAGATGAGCAGACACAGAGAGCACACAGCAAATGGACACAGAGAGCAGACAGTGAGCGCAAAACAATGAGGAGTGGGGGAATAAATAAATCTTTAAAAAAAAAAATCACCTGTGACAGCATCTGGTCCTGGGTTTTTCATTTTTGGGATGTTTTTGAAAACTGTTTCAATTGCTTCACTTGTGATTGGTTTGTTAAGGTCTTCTATTTCTTCCAGGGTCAGAGTAGGTGGTTAGTGTGTTTCTAGGAATTTGTCCATCTCCTCTACATTGTCTAGTTCTTTGGCATACAATTGTTTATAGTATCTTTGTGATCTCTCTTATTTCTGTGGGGTCAGTGGTAACGCCTCCCTTCTCATTTCTGATTTTATTTTTTGCATCTTCTCTCTTCTTTTCTTCTTTTCTTTGTCCATCTAGCTAAGGGTTTGTTGATTTTGTTGATCTTCTCAACCAACTTTTGGTTTTGCTGATTCTATTGTTTTTTGTTCTCGATGCCATTTATTTCTGCTCTGATCTTTACTATTTCTTTCCTTCAGCTTGGTTTAGGATTAGTTTACTCTTCTTTTTCTAGTTCCTCCAGGTGTGCAGTTAGATCTTCAATTTTAGCTCTTTCTTATTTTTTAATGTAAGCATTGAGGGCTATAAATATTCCTCTCATCACTGCAGTGTCCCATACATTTTGATATGTTGTGTTCTCATTTTCATTCATCTCAAGGTATTTGCTGAATTATCTTGCAATTTCTTCTTTGACACACTGATTATTTAAGAGTGTATTGTTTAATATCCATATATTCATGAATTTCCCTTTTTCCATCCATTACTGATTTCCAGCTTCATTCCATTATGATCCTTTTAAATTTATTCAGACTTGTCTTGTGACCCAACATATAGTTTATCCTGGGGAAGGATCCATGAGCACTTGAAAAGAATATATATGCAATGCTCTGTAGATGTCTGTTAGGTCTATTTCATTTAATATTTTACTCAAGTTCTCTGGTTCTTTATTTATCTTCTCTCCAGATGTTCTATCCAATACCGAGAATGGTGTATTGAAGTCTCTAACTATTATTGTAGAGACATATATTTCTCCCTTCAGTTTTGACAGTGTGTACCTCGTGTATATTGGGGCACTCAGGTTAGGTGCATAAATATTTAGTATAGTTATTTCTTTGGCAAATTGCCTCTTTTATTAATATATAATGACCTTCATCATCCCTTATAACAGTTTTACTATAAAATCTATTTTGTCTGATATTAGTATCACTACTCCAACTCTTTTTTTTTTTTTTGACTACTATTTGCATAGAATATCTTTTTCCAACCTTTCACTTTTAAAGTGGTTATGTCCTTATGTCTTGGTGGGTCTCTTGTAGAGAACAGATAGATGGCTCATATTTTCTTTTTCCATTCTATCAGTCTATGTCTTTTGATTGGGAAGGTCAAGCCATTAACATTCAATATTATTAATGTAAAGGCATTACTTACTTCATCCATTTTGCCCTTCGTCTCTTTGTTGTCATATCGTTCTATTATCTGTCTTCTTACCCTTTATTTTACCTTTCCTAATAATCTTCATTTCTACAGTCTTCCCCAAATCTCTCACCATTGTTTTTTTTCCTTTCAGCCTGCAGCACTCCCAGTGGTATGTCTTATAATTCTGGTCTTTTGGTGACATATTCTATCAGGTTTTGTTTGTTTGTGCAGACTTTTAACTCACCCTCATTTGAGAAGCACAGTTTTGCCAGATACAGTACTCTTGGCTGGCAGTTTTTCTCTTTCAGTACCTTAAATACATCATACCAATTTCGTCTCTCCTCCATGGTTTCTGATGAGAGGACAGCACTTAATCTTATCAAGGTTCACTTGTATGTGATGTTTTGCTTTTCTCTTGCTGCTTTCAGAATCTTCTCTTTATCTCTGATATTTGTCATTCTGAATTGTAGGTATCTCAGGATAAGTCTATTTGGATTGATTCTCTTTGGGGTACATTGTTCTTCTTGGATATGGATATTTATGGCTTTCATAAGTTTTGGGAAGTTTTTGTTCCTTATTTCCTCAAATATTCTTTCTTCCCTTTTTCCATTTTCTTCTCCTTCTGGGACACTAACAATGCATACGGTTTTGCGTTTTTCATTGTCATTCAATTCCCCGAGACTCTGTTCTGTTTTTTCCATTCTCTTGTCATTTCCAGTTCCGATGTCTTTCTTCAAAATCACTATTTCTGTCTTTGAACAAGTCAAACCTGCTTTTATGTGCTTCTAATGTATTTTTAATCTCATCCATCATGTCTTTCATTCCCATAAGGTCTGTTACTTTTCTTTGCAGGCTTTCAAATTATTATTTATGCTCACCCAGTGTTTTTTTAATATCCTTGATCTCTTTGGTTATATTTTCTTTCAATTCTTTGAGTTGATTTATGAGAGTTGTGTGATTATCACTGTTTAATTGTCTTATATCCTGAATCTCTTCAGGATATTTTTTGTTGTTGTTGCTTTGGCTGGGCCATCTCTTCCTGTTTCCTAGTATGGCTTGTAATTTTTTGCTGGTGTCTAGACATCTGAATATGTTGGCAAATTTACTCTGATGATCAATTTCTCTCTCTTGCCTATGCTTTTTTTTTCTTTTCCCCACAGCTCTTCTTTGATATTTGTTTTGATTTATTCTAAGTCTTTAAAATTGCTCAGCTTAAGTCATCAAAATTGGGCCAGGGGCTTATTAATGGGGCACAGATTTTCTTCCAGCAGTTCAGTTGCAGAGAGAACCAAAAGCAGATTTTGTTCATGCAATTTCCAGACTAGCCAGCAGATAGCATCCTTCAGCACACCTTTCCAAGTAGTTGTTTAACTCTCTGTTTTCCTGTGCTTTGGTCTAACCAGAGCCAAAATTCAAAGTGGGCTTTATTCATTGTATTCATTTAAGAAAAACCCCCTGACTGACTCCCCTTCCCTTTTCTTTTGTAGCTGTGACAGGGAGGAAGATGTCTGTTCCCCACTCAGACAGATACAGTGAGCCAGGGGCTTTACCCCAGCTTAATATGCTGTGGGTTGGGGAGGGGAGCACTTCCTGGTTGCTACAGGGGCTTTGTAACTCACGTTTGTTGTTTCAGGTTCTTTGTCTCTCTGTCACTCACATTCCTGTGAATTGTGTAGCTCTGTCCTGGTCTGCTGAACCTTAAAGCAGATCCTTTGGACAGCTTTTGGCTCTTTCTCCATTGTTTTTGTGGGAATGTTGAGCTCTGCCTGCCTAGTCTGATACCAGCTTCCTACAACTCTGTCAGTTTAAGAATTATTTTGTTTCTATTCTTCTGACAACTATTTTAATATTTCCTATAAATATTTCACTTAAATTGATTTTTTCTAATAAAGTTTTTGTTTCAATCAATCTCTGTACTTTTGTAGAACACAAGTGCGAGTTAACTTAGCATGTTTTCTTCCCCCTGTATCTCTACCTCACCTAAATGTTGATGCAATTTACATATTTTATTTTAGATTGAAAAAATAAACCACTTCTGTAAAATAATACTTATTAAGACGTTCAAGTTTATTGGTCTTTCTTCTTAGCATTACATTTTGCATACCATCTTATCCTCATGGATTCATTTTTTCTTTTTATTAGAGTATACTACTCTCAACTTTTTAAATGAAATGCTTCTAAAAATACTCATATAATTTATAAACTCCCAGTTATCCATTTCCATTTCCATCTCTGTTCAATCCATTTCCATCTCTGTTCAGTCTCTCAGGGCTTCTTCACAGTTTCTTTTGCTCTGAAATTTCCTCTTCTGTTTTTTTATTATGAACAACTTTATTTCAAATTCACAAAAATAAAAGAACAGAAAAAGACAGCTCAACAAGTTATGAAAACATTACTTCTAAGAAGTTCTTTTTCAAGCACCTTTGCTGCCTCCTCCCCCACTGCTTTCACAACACAGGGTGGAGCCAGCTTGCACTCCCATTGTGGGTACCTAGACTTGTTCCAGAAGGAGCAGAGTAGCCCCAGTGTGCATACTGGAGTGCATGTATATCAGTGTCAATCCATTGGGTGGAAACCTGAGAGACTGAGCTGGAAAACATGTTTTGGGCTCACCCTCTCAGAATTTATCCTGAGAGCAGACAGTGTGAGAAACAAGTTGAGATAGTCTGGGGCAAAGGAGTACTTGCATTAAGTCCCTCCAAAGAGCACAAGAGGGGGAGGAGCTCTGTTCCAAGGGATTAGTGGAAGGGCAGTTCACTTAAATCCTTCTGGGCTGTAAACAAGGGGTACAGGCCCAGGATATGAAGCAGACTCCCTGGTTCCAGCTCCACCCAGCTCAGATAAGACAAAGAGGACCCCGCACTTCCCACTTGCCTTGATAGAGGGCCTGAACTCTGAAGGAGACCAGCAGTGAAAGCAGAACCAATTACAAAAGAGAGTGAAAGGTTCTTTTCGTCTTGGTTGTTTTTTTTCTTTTTTGCAGAGGCTTTCATCTCATCTAATTCTAACTGATTAGATGAGACATAATCAAGGTCTCCTAATTAATGAAAAAAAATGCTTAATTGTATTCATATCTCACAAACCAAACTCCATATTCTTTTTTATACCTTTAGAATTAGTACAGTACTAACTTTACTTTAGCTACAGAAACATTATAATGCTGTAGTTAACCATAGTCCATAAATTACATTAGTTAGATTTTCCCATGCATCACCATATTCTTAACACCCCGTAGTAGAGCATTCCTGTATTTATATTATTAACCATAATCCTCATCTACTTCCAATATCATTGTTATATAGTCTGAATATTATCCTCCAGCTATCTTCCAACTAATATTAATCTTCCTAAACTACTTGTTTCAGCCACAATCTCTGGCTGTATATAGAATGTTTAATAACATTAGAAGTAAATATGTGACAATGGTTGGACTTCGTGGTAATACATTATAATGAATGTAACAAACACTGTTGATTTATGGATGTGGTTATCACCTTCTATTTTTGAACATGGATATGTATTCACTTAAAAATATTTATTATTATTTCAAAAGTTGGATAAGAAAGGACAACTGCTTTATGTTTTCCTGTACCATTTTGAAATCATAATTAAATCTAAGGTTATTTTAAGAGTATATGTTGGCAAATAATGGGTGAATTTACAAGCTACTGATCAGTGGCTGAGAAACATTAATTATAAATAGTTTATTTTAATTCATGAGCCACCAAATCTATTTCAAAATTTTCACTACTTTGTTTTCTGAATGCTAATAGCATTATCATAAGATTAGGAGCAAAAAAACATTTATGTTTTACAAATCTTTAACAATTGACGAAGTCATAGAAATGACCATAGCCAAATTTAATTTCTTCTTAACATATATATTAGTATTCATTTATTTTCCTTATCACAAAAAATCTAGGAAAATGTTAAACCACTTGAGAACAAATGAAACACTGGTTATGATAAATTCTAGAGCCAATGGAATGGTAGGTGTACAAAACTTGTAATCTGACAGAAATGCGTCATGGCTAGAATCATCTTTCTTAGGTGCAGATCTTCTCCTACTAAAGTTTTCATTCATTCCAACATGCATTCTAAACTTATCTCACATTACTCATCATGGCAACCATGGTCTCAACTTATCTTTCCAGCCAATTTTCAAACAAATTGATCTACATGCTTCTCCTGAGCTTGTCTACATGTTCCTGTATTCATACCTTTGCTACTGCTATTCAGAATTCCAGGCAAGTGTTTCTCCACCATTTAGTATGGTTCAAATACTACAAATGGTTTTAAGTCCCACTGAAAGCAAACTTTCCCCGTGAAGACTTTTGAACTTTCTCTACTGTTTTTAAATTCTCTGGATATTCCAATTCCTGGGTTCTAACTATCTAAACCTGTTCTAATATATATTTAGCCAAATTTCCAACAGATACCTCTATTGGGATTTAAGTCACCATATTATATATAGTGGCCTCAACAATAAGCACTTGGAATTAACTCCTAAGTAAAAACACATAATGAATGCAAAATATCAGAGGCATCTCAGTGCAAGAATACATCTTTGGTGAAGGGAAAAATGATGCTGTGTTGAAGGTCCCACAGAAAACTTTTAATTTGTTGATAAATGCTAAATATGATTTGTACTCTCTGGAATATTTGATAAAACCAATTTATGTTGCTGATTAGCCATTTCAATGAATATTTAGGGAAAAGAAATTTCCCTTTCCCAGGGATCAAATTACATGAAGCAAACACTGGCAAAACTGAAAGATGAAATAGATATCTCTACAATAATAGTTGGAGACTTCAATACACTACTCTCAGCATTGGACAGAACATCTGGGAAGAAGATTAATAAAGAAACAGAGAGCTTGAATAATATGAGAAATGGACTAAACTTAATAGCCTCCAGAGCTTACATTAAAAAAGAAGAATGAGCTAAAATCAATGACCTAACTATACAGCTGGAAGATCTAGAAAAAGAACAGCAAACTACTCCCAAATCAAGTAAATAACAAAGATCAGAATAGAAATAAATGAAATTGAGAACAACAACAACAAAAACAAAAAACAAACAAACAAAAAAAACCAAGAGAGAATTAACAAAACCAAAAGTTTGGTTTTTAGAGAAATCAACAAAATTGACTTCTCTCAGCTAGAATGACAAAGAGAAAAAAGAAAGAAGATGCAATGAATAAGATCAGAAATGAAAAGGGGGACATTACCACTGACCCCACAGAAATATATCATAAAAGCATACCAGAAACAACTGTATGCAATGTAGATGAAATGGACAAATTCCTGGGAATATACAAACAACCTACACTGACCCTAGAAGATGTAGAAGATGTCAACAAACCAAACACAAGAGACTGAAACAGCCAACAAACAACTCCCCACATTGAAAAGCTCTGGACCAGATGGCTTCACAGCTGAATTCTATCAAGTATTCAAAGATTTGATGCCAGTCTTACTCAAACTCTTCCAAAAATCGAACAGGTAGGAATGCTACCAAACTCATTCTATGAAGCCAATATCATCCTAATACCAAAGCCAGATAAAGATATTATGAAAAAGGAAAATTGCAGACCTATTTCCCTAATGAATCTAGATGCAAAACTCCTCAACAAAATACTTGCTAATCAAATCCAACAACACATTAAAATAATTATTCATCATGATCAAGTGGGTTTTATACCAGGCATGCAAGGGTGGTTCAACACAAGAAAATCAATAACATAATATATCACATTAATAACTCAAAGAAGAAAAATCACATGATCATCTTAATTGATGCAGAAAAGGCATTTAACAAAAAACATCATCCTTTCTTGATAACAGAAATACTCCTAAAGGTAAGAATTCAGGGAAACTTTCTCAACATGATAAAGGGCATATATGAAATGCCCTTTATAGCTAACATTGTACTGAATTCAGTACATAGCTAACATTGTACTGAATTGTGAAAGACTGAAAGCTTTCCTTTTGAGATTGAGAAAAAGACAAGGATGCCCAATGTCACCAATGTTATTCAATATGGTTCTAGAGGTTCTAGCTAGAGCAATCAGGCAAGAAAAAGAAATAAAAGGCATCCAAATTAGAAAAGAAGCAGTAAAACTTTTGCTGTTCACAGATGGTATGATCCTATACCTAGAAAGACCTGAAAAATATACAACAAAGCTACTAGAGATAATAAACAAGTTGAGCAGAGTGGCAGGATATAAGATTAATATGCAAAATTCAGTAATGTTTCTATTCATTAGTAATGAGCAATCTCAGGAGGAAGTCAGGATAATTCCATTTACAATAGCTACTAATGGAATCAAATATTTAGGAATAAACTTAACCAAGGATGTAAATCATTTGTATTTGGGAAACTACAATGCATTGCTAAAAGAAATCAAAGAAGACCTAAATAAATGGAAGAACATTTCATGTTGATGGATTGGAAGACTAAATATCATTAAGACATCAATTCTAGCCAAATTAATATACAGATTCAATGCCATCCCAATGAAAATTCCAACAGCCTTTTTAAAAGAAGTGGAAAAGCAAATTCTCAAATTTATTTGGAAGGGTAAGGGGCCCTGAATAGCTGGAAACATCTTAAAAAGGAAGAATGAATTTGGAAGACTCACACTTCTGGGCTTTAAACCACATTACCTAGCTATGTGCTAAAAATAACATGGTACTGGCATACAGGTGGACATATAGACCAATGGAACTGAATTGATGGTTCAGAAACAGACCTTCAAATCTATAGTCCAGTGATTTTTGACAAAGCTGTCAAGCTATCCTGCTAAGGCAGAACAGTCCATTCAACAAATGGTGCTATGAGAACTGGATATCCATATCCAAAAGAAAGAAAAAGGACCCCTATCTCACACCTTATACAAAATTAACTCAAAATAGATCAAAGACCTAAATATAAAAGCTAGAACTATAAATCTTCCAGAAGAAGGGTGTAGGGAAACATCTTCAAGACCTGGTGGTAGGTGGTGGTTTCTTAAACCTTACACCAAATGGTGAAGCAATGAAAGGAAAAAAATGGATACATGGGACCTCCTAAAACTAAACACTTTTGTGCTTCAAAGGTCTTTGTCAAGAAGGTGAAAAGGCAGTGCACTCAATGGGAGAAAATATTTGGAACCCATATACCCAATAAGGATTTGCTTTCCGTGCTATATAAAGTGAATATACATCTCAACAGTTAAAGGGCAAGTAATCCAACTAAAAAATGGGTAAAAGACTTACATAGACATTTCTCCAAACAGAAAATACAAATGTCCAAAAAAGCATGAGAAAATGTTCAATATCATTAGCTATTAGGGAAATGCAAATCAAAACTACAATGAGATATCATCTCACACCTCATAGAATGGCCTTTATTTAAAACAAACAAACAAACAAACAAACAAACAGAAAACAGCAAGTGCTGGAGAGGATGTGGAAAAATAGGAATAATCCTTCACTGTTGGTCAAAATGTAGAATGGTGCAGGCTCTGTGGAAGACAGTTGGTGGTCTCTGTGGAAGACAGTTGGTGGTCCCTCAAAAAGCTAAATATAAAACTGCCGTATGATCTGACAGTAGAGATCTGGCAATCTCTACTATGATTATATCCAGAACAACCAAAAACAGTGACACAAACAGACATTTGCACACTGGTGTTCATAGCGGCATTATTTACAACTGCCAAAACAACCCAAATGTCCATCGACCGAAGACTGTATAAACAAAATGTGGTATACAAATACAATGTAATATTCTGCTGCTTAAAGAAGAAATGAAATTGGAACACATATGATAACATGGATGAGCCTTCAGTACATAATGCTGTATGAAATAAGCCAGAAACAAATGGACAAATATTGTATGGTTTCACTAATATGAACTAAATACAAAAAATAAACACATGAAGATAAAACCTAGAATCTAGGATAGTGGGAGATAAGATGATGGCTGAGAAGGTGTACTGATGCTTAATGTATGTAGAATTTTTAATTAGTTTGATTGTAAAAGTATAGAAATGCATAAAGTTGACGGTAACACAGTATAGTGAGTACAAATAACATGGCTGGTTTATAAATGTGATTGTGGCTGAAAGGCGTAGTCTAAAGATGTAAATGTCAATTGAAAGAAAGCTAATGAATAATCTAGGATTGTGGTTAATAGTACAAATACAAGAATGTTCTTCTATGAACTAGAACAAATGTATGTCACTATAACAAGGTGGTAAGAATATGGTGATGCATGGGAAAAACAATTAATGGAACTTATGGACCATAGCTAGCAGTAATATGGTAATATTGTTGCTTCAGTGTCAGAGAAGGTAATATATCAATGCTAAGGGTCAATAAAAGAGGGGTATGGGATTTTTTGTTTTGGACTAAGGAAAGCATTCAAAATTTTACTGAAGCTGTGACTGTGTAACTCTGATGAAAGTGAGAGCCACTGAATGTATACTTTGGAGAGATTGTACAAAGCATGGGACTTATAACACAGTGAACAATGTAGTGGAAGATGTGCTGTGGCTAACAGTACAAATATGATAGTGCTCTCTCATGTACCATAACTAATGTACACTACTAATACATGGTGTTAATAATAGAGGGTGTATTGAAAAATTACCAAATGTAAGCTATGGACCATAGTTACTGGTAATATTCTGATGATGTTCTTTCATAAAATGTAACAAATGTTCCATAGCAATGCAAGGAGTTGTGGAGGGATGATGCATGGGAATTTTGCATGTTCTGCATGATTGTTTTGTAAGCTCACAATTTCTCTGATAAAAATTTATTAAAATAAAAACTAAATAGGCCTGATCATACCAAATATTGATGAGAATTTAGGGAAACAAAATGTTACTCATTGCTATGTTTGTTATTTAATGAACTTTACTGAGGTATCATTTATGTGGAATAAAGCATGCCATTTAAAATGTTAGAAAATGAGATAAAGATATTGCCAGATGTACCAAAGCTAAGGGAATTTTTTTTACCACCAGACCTGCCCTATAAACAATGCTAAAAAAAGTTCTTCAGATTGAAAGGAAACTATTCTAGATAGAGGTTCAGTGCAGCATAAATAAATAAAGATCTCCAGTAAAGGAAATCATATGGGTAATTATAAATGCCAATACTCTGTATTGTATTGTTTGTTATGTAACTCCACTTCTTGCTTTATACATTAAAGTGCAAATGAGTATCAAGTATGATAAATTGAAGTATATCAATGTACAAAGATATAATTGAAGATAAGTTCATATCACAGAAAATATGATTGTTATAGATTTAGAATTTTAATATTTAACTCCATGATATCCACAAAGAAAATACATGAAAAATACATTCACGAAGAAATGAGAAGTGTCTCAAAATGATACAGTACAAAAAGTCAAATAAATATGGAAGTAGGTATTAATGGAATAATTCAGAGTCAAAAAAAGGTATAAGATATACCAACACAAAATAGCAAAATGGCAAAAGAATATTCTGAACTATCAGTAGTTACTTTAAATGTAAATGGATTAAACTACTCAGTCAAAAAGCAAAGATTAGAAGAATAGATTAAAAAGCATGACCCAACTATATGCTATGTACAAGAGACTCACATTAAATTCAAAGACATAAGTAGGTTGAAAGTGAAAGGATGGAAAAAATATACCATGCAAGTAGGAAAGTAAAGAGAGCTCAAGTACCTATACTAATATCTCATAAAATAGAATTTAAGTCAAAAACTGTTATGAGGGACAAAAAGGAGCACTATATACTGATAAAGGTGTTAATGCAACAAAAAGACATAACAATTATAAATAAATATGTACATAATGGCAGAACCCAAAAATATATGAACCAAATATTGACAAATTTAAAGAGAGGAATAGATGGTTCTCTATTAATAGTAGGAGATTTCAATATACCACTTCCAATAATGGATAGAACATCTGACAGAAGATCAAAAAGGAGATAGAATACTTGAACGTTACTCTAAACCTGATAGATATAACAGACATAAAGAAAACTTTACCCAACAGAAGCAGAATACAGATATCTCTCTAGTGCATATGGGTCATATTCCAGGATAGACCATATCATATGTCACAAAATAAGTCTAAATAAATTTTTAAAAATATTGAAATCATGCAATATATTTTCCCCAACCACAATGGAATGAAGCTAGAAAGCAATAAGAGGTAGAAACTGAAAATTCAAAATATGTGAAAATTAAACATTGCACTTTTATACAACCTCTGGGTCAAAGATGAAATCAAAAGGGAAATTGGGAAATATCTTGAGATAAATGAAAATGAAAATGAAAACACAATATATCAAAACTTATGGGATGCAGCAAAGGCAGTACTGAGAAGGAATTTACAGCAATATAAGCTTACATTTAAAAAAGAAGAAATACCTCAACTCAGAGACCTGACCTCAAAACTAGAGAATCTAGAAAAAGAAGAACAAAATAAACCCAAAATGAGCAGAGGGAAAGAAATTAACAAAGATTAGAGCAGAGATAAATGAGATAGAGAACAAAAATAATTTTAAAAGTCAATGGAGTGAATCAACAAAACATAAAGTTGTTTCTTCAAACAGATCAATAAAATTGACAAACCTTTAGCTAGCATTGACAAAGAAAAAAGAGAGACAACAGAAAGACAGAAACAACTAAAATCAAATGAAAAGGTGGACATTACTACTTACCCCACAGAAATAAAATGGACTGCAGGAGGATATTATGAACAACTGTATGCCAACAAATTGTATAACCAGAAGAATTTGACAAAGTCCTAGAAAAACACAAACTACCTACACTGACTCAAGAAGAAATAGAAGATCCCCACAAACTAATAACTAGTAAAGAGATTGAATCATTAATCAAAAACCTTCCAGCAAAGAAAAACCCAGGAACAGACAGCTTCACAGGTGAATTTTACCAAATATTTCAAGAAATATTAACACTTATCCTGCTCCAAGTTTTTCAAAATATTTGAAAAGAGGAGAAATCATTCCCTAACTCATTCTATGATGACAACATTACCCTTATACCAAAGTCAGATAAAGATACCACAGGAAAACAGAACTACAGAGAGATATCACTTATGATTTTGGATGCAAAAATCCTCAACAAAATACTAAAAAAATCAATCCAACAGCACATCAAAAGATTATACATCATGATCAACTGGGATAAATCCCAGGTATGCAAGGGTAGTTCAACATAAGAAAATCAATTACCCCTACATTTAAAAAAAAAATTTTTTTAAGATTTATTTTTATTTATTTATCCCCTGCCCCTCATTGTTTGAGCTCGCCGTCTGCTCATCTTCTTTTTTAGGAGGCAACAGGAACCAAACCTGGGGCCTTCTATGTGGGAGGGAGGTACTTAATCACTTGAGCCACCTCCGCTCCTTACCCCTACATTTTTATGTTCTTTTATGTAATCTAAGATATCTTTAAAAAATAAAAAATTAAAAAAAATAAAAACAGAAAATCAATGAAAATACTTCAGTTTAACAAAAAAAAAGAGGGGGGAATAACACATGAAAAGACATTTGAAAAAATCTAGCACCTTTTCTTGATTAAAAAAAAACGTATAAAATAGGAATAGAAGGAAACTTCCTCAAAATGCTTAAGAGCATATATGAAAATGATAAAGGACACTTATGCTAATGTCATACTCAATGGTGAAAGACTGAAAGTTTTCCCTCTAAGATCTGAGAACTACTGTTATACATCCTCAAACTGGATGTTCTAGACAGAGCAATGAGGCATGAAAAATTAAATAAAAGCCATAAAAATTGGAAAGGAAGAAGTAAAACTTTCCCTATTTGCAGATATGATCTTATACACAGAAAATCTGAAAAAAAAATCTATATACAGAAAATTTCCAAAAAAAATAGTATAAGTATGTTCTTCCTTTACAAAGTGTTAAGTATATGGTAATACATGGGAAAATTACAACTAAAGTAACTTATGGATTATAGTTAATGGTAATATTGTAATGTTTTCGCAAAATGGCAAAGAAGATATTATATCAATTCTAAGGGACAACAATAGAGGGTTATAAGGGGTATGGGATTTTTCCTTGTGGAGTAATGAAAACATTCTAAAATTGACTTAGGTGATGACAGCACAATTCTGTAATGGAAGTGATAGCCACTGTATGCACACTGAGTGGCATGGGAATGTATGACAGTGAGTTCTGTGGTGGAAGATGGACTGTGGTTAACAGGACAAATATGAGAATGTTCTCTCATGAACTATAACAAATATATAATAGTAATACAGGGAGTTACTGATCAGGTAATGTGATGGTTAGGCTAATGTGTCAACTCGGCCAGGTAATGGTGCCCAGTTGTTTGGTCAAGCAAGCACAGGGCTAATTGTAATATAAGGGCATTTTATGGACTTTAATCTTCAGTGAGTTGATTGAAATATTTATATGGCTGATTACATCTGCAATCAATCAAGGAGATTGCAGTTAGCAGTGAGTGAAGTCTTATACCTTAAAAGGGGAAGTGATTTTAGCATTCAGAGAGAATTTCCAGCTCTACTTTGGACAGCCAATGTCTCCTGGGATCTCATCAAGGACCTTCATTGGAATCCCTGGTTTGCAGCCTGCCTGCAGAATTTGGATTTGTGCATCCCCATGGTCACGTGAGAGAATTTTATGAAATTTAATACCATTTACAGATATCTCCTGTTGGTTCTGTTTCCCTAGAGAACCATGACTAATTCAGGTGATTTGGGGGAAAAATACATCAAATGTTACAATATGGGCTATAGTTTGTAGTAATATTTGGACTATGCTCTTTCATAGTTTGCAACAAATACCTCATAAAAGTGCAAGGTGTTGTTGGTGGGGGGATATATGGGATCCCTGTATGATGATATGCATGTTTGTTTTGTAAGTTCACAACGTTTACCATACATTTATAGTTTATGAATGTTCATGTATGAATGATATACTTCAATAAAATTTTAAAGGAATAAAAGCACTAGAGAGCATTAAAAAATCCAAAGTGGGTTCTTTGAAAAGATAAAGAAAATTGACAACCCTTGGGTAGACTGACAAAGAAAAAAAAGAGAGAAGATGCAAATAAATAAAATCAGAAATGAGAGGGGGGCCTTACTGCTGAATCATAAGAGGATACAATGAACAACTGTATGCCAACAAATTAGAAAATATAGATGAAATGGACAAATTCCTAGAAACACACAGACAACCTACACTGACTCTAGAGGCAATGGATCTCAACAGACCGAGTACAAGTAAGGAGATTGAATCAGACATCAAAAAACTCCCAACAAAGGTGATGATAGCACAACATTGTGAATGTTATTAACTGCACTGTATTATATACATGAATATGGTTAAAAGGAGAAGATTCAGGTCATATATATATATACATTAGAATAAAAGTTAAAAGCACACACAAACATAAGACTGTACAACATAGTGAACCTAATTGTAAATGATGGACTATAGTTAATAGTGCAATTATAAAAATGCTCTTTCATAATTTATAACAAATGTACCACACTAATTCAAGGTGTTAATAAGATGGTATATGGGATCTCTGTATTTTATGCATGATATTTCTGTAAACCTTTGACTCCTCTAATAAAAATGTTTTAAAAATTACCTAAGAAAAGAGTCAAGGGTAGTAACTCATGTTATCCCAGGGAAGGTTTGTGCTGGAAACAAACCACAAATATGAGTACTAATTAGAATAATTATGGCCATTATGATTTTAATGTAACATGTTCTTCCAGTGCACTAGTACCCAGAGCTGTCACATTTGCAAACAGCATAATTACATATATTAAGATTTAGATCTCTTACACTCTATGGAAAATGGGTCATTTCTCTAAACCCTGCAAATATGCACACATCCACACACAACCAGAATATTATGATATTAGAGAAGGTTTGACTAATATACAAAGTGAAAAAATGTGGATAAGTAAATAAGAGTGAATTTTTATTTTAAAGATTGAAAATTCACTGAAGATCCCAATATAGTATCAGTTTACATACAGGATGAGTTGTTTCTCTTCTGTCAAGAAAAATTATAATAGTGATAATGATGGGTTAATAAGAATAATAATATAAGCAGGTACTCTTTAATTATTTGCAAATATCAGTGCATTTACTCTCCTTCAAAACCCTATGAATTAGCTAGTATTATTACTTCTGTTTTACAGATTAAAATACTGAATCACACAGAGACTCAGTAATTGTTCCTATGTCACACATGAGTAGCAGAGCTGGGATTTGATCTCATGCAATCTTGCTCTAGAGCCTGTCTTCTTAGCAATCAGGCAATAAACAATAAATTAACAATATCCTATTTTTCACTGTGAATTATTCCAACTTTGTAGGAAGTAAAAGTCTTTACACCATATTCACATATAATTGTCTGTGATTATCCCTCTATTGCTTCAACCTTGGATGGTGTAGGAGTCCATCAAAGGGGTGCCGATGAAAAGTACCAGAAATCTGTTGGCTTCTATAAAGGGTATTTATTTGGAGTAAAAACTTACAGTCCCAAAGCTGTGGAAAGTCTAACTCAAGGAACATAGGAGGTACTTCCTCACCAAAGTCAGCTGCCATGTGTTAAAGAAAGATGGTGGGCAATCTCTGCTGGGTTTCAGCCTTCCCCTCTGGGCTTCCTCTTCCTCGGAGGCTCCATGGGCCCAGCTTCTTCCTGATGTCAGCTGTAGGCTGGCATAGGTCTTGTCTCTCAGGGCTTCCTACATCAGTCTTAGCTCTCTTCCCAAGGTCAGCTGTAAGCTATCGAGCAAATGGTGCATCTCTCCCCAGGGCTTTAGCTGTTTGAGACTTCTCCTTTCTGTCACATGGTAGGTGTATTAGTCATGGTTCTCTCGGGAAACAGAATCAACAGGAGATATCTGTCAATAATATGAGATTTTAAAAGAGTGTCTCACGCGACCATGGGGATGCACAAGTCCAGGTTCCGCAGGCAGGCTGTAAACCAATGGCTCCGATGAAGGTCCGATGAAGGGTCGTTGATGAGTTTCTGGGAGAAGTTGCCTGTCCAACGACGAGCTGGGAAATTATCTCTGAATGTTGAAATCACTTCCCCTTTTAAGTCATTCAACTGATTGGATAAAAGCATCACCCATTGATGATGTAATCTCCCTGATTGATGCAGATGTAATCAGCCATCCACGCAGTAAACTCACTGGTGATTGAAGTCCATAAATGCTCTTGTATTACAATTAGCCCAGTGCTTGCTGGAACAAACACCTGGACACA